>OX457033.1:7478337-7663714 GCA_949752745.1 Protula sp. h YS-2021 | reverse complement strand
TGTACCGATACACACTACCCCAACATCCTGTCAACAAAAATACACACTACCCCCAACACCCTGTCAGCAAAAATACACACTACCCCAACATCCTGTCAACAAAAATACACACTACCCCAACACCCTGTCAACAAAAATACACACTACCCCAACATCCTGTCAACAAAAATACACACTACCCCAACATCCTGTCAAAAAAAAAAACACAATACCCCAACATCCTGTCAACAAAAATACACACTACCCCAACATCCTGTCAACAGAAATACAAAGTACCCCAATGTCCTGTCAACAAAAATACACAATACCCCGACATCCTCTCAACAAAAATACACACTATCCCGACATCCTCTCAACAAAAATACACACTACCCCAATATCCTGTCAACAGAAAAACAAACTACCCCAATACCCTGTCAACGGAACATAATAAACTGTAGCGGCCAAATAACTGATAATATTGTTTCGAAATCATAGTGTATATTATCATCCCCTCTCCCCCCCCCCCCGCCGACGCACGCCCTTAGCTCACACTCGTGGTACCTGCTGATGAGTACAATCGTTCACGCCAACCCGTTGTGCTAGCAGCACCCCCCCCACCCTCTCCACCCCTTCCCCTCCCTCACCTCCTGCTCCCCTCCCTCTCCCCCCCCCCCCGCATCCCCGCCAACGCACGCCCTGACCTCTAACTCATGGTACATGCTGATGAGTAGTCGTTCACGCCAACACGCTGTGCTGGCAGCCCCCCTCCCCCTCCCTCTCCCCCCTCCCTCACCTCCTCCCCCTCCCCTCTCTCTCCTTCTCCCCCCCCCCAACCGCCGACGCACGCCCAGACCTCTAACTCATGGTACCTGCTGATGAGTACAGTCGTTCACGCCAACCCGCTGTGCTGGCAGCCCCCCTCCCCTCCCCCTCCCTCTCCCTCTCCCCCCTCCCTCACCTCCTCCCCTCCCCCTCCCCCTCCCACCTATGGTACCTGCTGATGAGTAAAGTCGTTCACGCCAACCCGCTGTGCCGGCAGCCCCTCTCCCCTCCCTCACCTCCCTCTCCCTCTCCCCCCTCCCTCCTCCCCTCCCCTCCCCCTCCCACTCATGGTACCTGCTGATGAGTACAGTCGTTCACGCCAACCCGCTGTGCTGGCAGCCCCTCTCTCCTCCCTCACCTCCTCCCTCCCCCTCCCTCTCCCTCTCCCCCCTCCCTCAACTCCTCCCCCTCCCCCCTCCCACTCATGGTACCTGCTGATGAGTACAGTCGTTCACGCCAACCCGCTGTGCTGGCAGCCCCTCTCCCCTCCCACACCTCCTCCCCTTCCCCTCCCTCTCCCTCTCCCCCTCCCTCACCTCCTCCCCTCCCCCTCCCCCCTCCCACTCATGGTACCTGCTGATGAGTAAAGTCGTCCACGCCAACCCGCTGTGCCGGCAGCCCCTCTCCCCTCCCTCACCTCCTCCCCTCCCCTCCCTCTCCCTCTCCCCCTCCCTCAACTCCTCCCCTCCCCCCTCCCACTCATGGTACCTGCTGATGAGTACAGTCGTTCACGCCAACCCGCTGTGCTGGCAGCCCCTCTCCCTCCCACACCTCCTCCCCTTCCCCTCCCTCTCCCTCTCCCCCTCCCTCACCTCCTCCCCTCCCCCTCCCCCCTCCCACTCATGGTACCTGCTGATGAGTACAGTCGTTCACGCCAACCCGCTGTGCTGGCAGCCCCTCTCCCCTCCCACACCTCCTCCCCTTCCCCTCCCTCTCCCTCTCCCCCTCCCTCACCTCCTCCCCTCCCCCTCCCCCCTCCCACTCATGGTACCTGCTGATGAGTACAGTCGTTCACGCCAACCCGCTGTGCTGGCAGCCCCTCTCCCCTCCCTCACCTCCTCCCCTCCCCCTCCCTCTCCCTCTCCCTCACCTCCTCCCCTCCCTCTCCCCCCTCCCACTCATGGTACCTGCTGATGAGTACAGTCGTTCACGCCAACCCGCTGTGCTGGCAGCCCCTCTCTCCTCCCTCACCTCCTCCCCTCCCCCTCCCTCTCCCTCTCCCCCTCCCTCACCTCCTCCCCTCCCCCTCCCCCTCCCACTCATGGTACCTGCTGATGAGTACAGTCGTTCACGCTGTGCTGGCAGCCCCCCCTACCCTTCCTCACCTCCTCCCCTCCCCCTCCCTCTCCCTCTCCCCCTTCCTCACCTCCTCCCCCCCCCCTCCCACTCATGGTACCTGCTGATGAGTACAGTCGTTCACGCCAACCCGCTGTGCTGGCAGCCCCCTCCCCTCCCTCACCTCCTCCCCTCCCTCTCCCTCTCCCCCCTCCCTCACCTCCTCCCCCCCTCCCCCCCTAACTTCGCCGACGCAGGCCCTGACCTCCCACTCATGGTACCTGCTGATGAGTACAGTCGTTCACGCCAACCCGCTGTGCTGGCAGCCCCCCTCCTCTCCCTAACCTCCTCCCCTCCCCCTCCCTCTCCCTCTCCCCCTTCTTCACCTCCCCCCTCCCACTCATGGTACCTGCTGATGAGTACAGTCGTGCACGCCAAAGCCGTTGTGATCACAGTCCTCTAGCGTTTGCTCATTGCCGTTGCAGTTCACATTATCCAACCAGATCCGCAGTCTCGCCGCGCCGGGGTCAATGGTGCCAGAGTCGATAGTCGCAACCAGAGCTACACCCCTTCGGGCGGAAGAATGAGAAAAAGAGCTGATTTCAATCCGCTAAAATCCGGAACAATATACATGTATAAATAATATAAAATAATGCAATAATATATAGTGAATTTCACCTCTCAAATCTGATTTAACTTTTGAGTACTTTTAACTCTTACGTTGACATTGGAATTCGATAGCGGTAGTTTAGACTACGTAAAGCTGAAAATTCCATAGTTGTAGCATAAACTTGCGTAAAGCCGAGCATTCTGTGGCCGTGGTATAGACTTGCGTAAAGTCGAGCATTCTGTAGCCGTGGTATAGACTTACATAAAGCCGAGAATTCTTTAGCCGTGATATAGACTTTCAGAAAGCCAAGCATTCTGTAGCCGTGGTATAGACTTTCAAAAAGCCGAGCATTCTGTAGCCGTGGCATAGACTTGCGTAAAGCCGAGCATTCTGTAGCAGTAGTTCAGACTTACGTAAAGCCGAGAATTCTGTAGCCGTGATATAGACTTTCAGAAAGCCAAGCGTTCAGTAGCCGTGGTATAGACTTTCAGAAAGCCGAGCATTCTGTAGCCGTGGCATAGACTTACGTAAAGCCGAGCATTCTGTAGCAGTAGTTCAGACTTACGTAAAGCTGAGAATTCTGTAGCCGTGGTATAGACGTGCGTAAAGAGCCGTGGTATAGACGTGTGTAAAGTCGAGCATTCTGTAGCCATGGCATAGACTTGCGTAAAGCCGAGCATTCTGTAGCCGTGGTATAGACTTGCGTAAAGCCGAGCATTCTGTAGCAGTAGTTCAGGCTTACGTAAAGCCGAGAATTCTGTAGCCGTGGTATAGACGTGTGTAAAGCCAAGCATTCTGTAGCCGTGGTATAGACTTCCGTAAAGCCGAGCATTCTGTAGCCGTGGTATAGACTTGCGTAAAGGCGAGCATTCTGTAGCCGTGGTGTAAACGTACGTAAAGCCGAGCATTTTGTAGTGGTAGTTTAGACTTACGTATAGCCGAGCATTCTGTAGCAGTTGTTTAGACTTACGTAAAGCCGAGCATTCTGTAGCCGTGGTATAGACTTTCAGAAAGCCGAACATTCTGTAGCCGTGGTATAAACTTACGTAAAGCCGAGCATTTTGTAGTGGTAGTTTAGACTTACGTATAGCCGAGCATTCTGTAGCAGTTGTTTAGACTTACGTAACGCCGAGCATTCTGTACTCCTGGTATAGACTTACGTAAAGCCGGGCATTCTGTAGCGGTAGTTCGGACTTACGTAAAGCCCAGCATTCTGTAGCCGTGGTATAAACTTACGTAAAGCCGAGCATTCTGTAACCGTGATATAGACTTTCAGAAAGACGAGCATTCTGTAGCGGTAGTTCAGACTTACGTAAAGCCGAGCATTCTGTAACCGTGGTATAGACTTTGAGAAAGACTAGCATTCTGTAGCGGTAGTTTAGACTTACGTAAAGCCGAGCATTCTGCAGGCAACACCCGCATCCTTCTGATCGAAGTCATCCTGGCACACAGTCCCCCAAACGCCATTGATTCGTATCTGCAGCGTAAAAAAAAAACTGAAATGATTTTTACGAACTTCGTCAAAGCTTTTCCGAGATTTCGGTGTGTAATTTGCAAACAGACACAATGTGTTTATAACAGCAGTGTAAACTATAGATCCTGTTCGATTTGGCCCTATAAAATCAAGTGTTATCCAATCAGAATACCCGAAACAATTTTGTCAAATCTGATGTCATGAAGCCTGTCAAACAGACCCTATGTTTAGCAAGAGCATGAGCTGTATCAAAACTTTGCTAAAAAATAATAAAAGCTTGCTAAAAGAAATTAAGGGCCAAAATTATGAGTTTATATCCGCAAACCTGAGTCGAATCACCCAGTTTTTTTTATCTCAAATAAACATATAAGAGAAAAACAAGGGATTTAACCACAAAATATGGAAATTTATTGAAGAATCAGGTACAAGGTACAGATGAAAACAGGTGGTCACATAGCGGCAAATCGAAAAAAAGATTAATTGTATAATACAGTCAAAGTTCTTTCTAGAAAACACTTTTGGGACCGGGAAAAATGTTCATGATATAGAAGTGTTCACTAAAGAGAGGTTGGTCGATTAAAATAGACTGAAATTACAAAGAAATTAGAGGTGCTCTCCGACAGGGGTCTTGTTGCACTTGTGCTGTAAATTCTCATCAGTCTTTCACGTTTAAATTATGCTGCGTAATAGGATAAGCCGGATAATAGCATGAGCCGGAGAAACGCATGGGCCGGAGAAACGCATGAGTCGGAGAAACGCATGGGCCGGATAAACGCATGAGCCGGACAATAGCCTGAGCCGGACAATAGCCTGAGCCGGAGAAACGCATGAGCCGGACAATAGCATGAGTCGGAGAAACGCATGAGCCGGACAATAGCATGAGCCGGAGAAACGCATGGGCCGGAGAAACGCATGAGCCGGACAGTAGCCTGAGCCGGAGAAACGCATGAGCCGGAGAAACGCGTGAGCCGGACAATAGCATGAGCCGGACAATAGCATGAGCCGGAGAAACGCATGAGCCGGAGAAACGCATGAGCCGAAGAAACGCATGGGCCGGAGAAACGCATGAGCCGGAGAAACGCATGGGCCGGAGAAACGCATGAGCCGGAGAAACGCATGAGCCGGATAAACGCATTAGCCGGACAATAGCATGAGCCGGAGAAACGCATGAGCCGGAAAATAGCATGAGCCGGAGAAACGCATCAGCCGTAGAAACGCATGAGCCGGAGAAACGCATGAGCCGGACAATAGCATGAGCCGGAGAAACGCATGAGCCGGAGAAACGCATGAGCCGGAGAAACGCATGGGCCGGAGAAACGCATGAGCCGGACAATAGCATGAGCCGGAGAAACGCGTGGGCCAATCTGGATCTAACAGTGGCGGATACAGCTTTTGGGCAAGGTGGGGGAGGAGAGGGGGGGCGAGTTCAACTCGCATTTAAACAGTCAAACTTTTTTCTGCGAAAACACAGAATTTAACAGTCTATGTTTTTTTTTCGGATTTAGGGGAGAGGGTTGCAACCCCTGACCCCCCCCCCCCCCCTGAAAAACCATGCGAACACACATGGTTTTTCTTGGGCATTTCTGTGCGTCCGTCCATTGGTCTGTCCGATGCACTATTTCGTCCACACCCGAGAGCAACAACAGGGGGTTCCCATGGCCTTAGCTTGTGTCTGCATACATGAAAAAATTAGCCATCTCTTTTAAGCAAATGTGTTGCTATCTTACCTCCACTCTGCCGTCTCGGACTCCCTGGGTGAGGCCGCCAACCAGTCTGATATCTTGAATCGCTTGCCCTTATATAAAGCACAGATACTTGGTTGATGGTACAACCAGGATAACGCATTATTAGCGAGGTACTGACGCATTATAAGCGAGTTACTAACGCAGTGCTCGAAAGTTACAAGCACTTGCGGAGGCAAAACTGTAGCCAAAGTTTCGAAAGGTTTCGTCATAATAACACGTTACCCCCCCCCCCCCCCCCTTCCATATCACATCACATATATTTCCCATGCACATACAGATGTCAAAAGGAGGTTTTACTGTAGCTTACATCACCTTGGCTGTACAGCGCATGGTCACAAGTTACATATATACAAAAGTTAAGAATTTCACTGTTGAGTTAATTTTCCCGTTACCTGTAACAACCGTCGACCATGCCCAGAGCGCAATGCAGGCAGCACAGTATCCTAACTTCGCCATACTTCTGTGGTCCCTGGGGGGGGGGGGGGGGGAGAGGGTGGCGTTGTACCGTGAACGAGCCTTCCTCTGATGTGCCGTGGGTACCGTCAGTACTCTGCGCTGTGCCTTGTTGTGTACCGGGTGCCAAGTATTCTACACAATATCAGTGCACAAAACACCGTATTATTTAAAATAAGAATTCTGAAGCAAACAAGAAACCAAATATTTTCTGTAGGCTATTCCGAAATAGGCTACCGATAAATAGAATGTCAGAGAAATCGATTTTTTTTTCATTATTTCATTTTTGTTTGTTAAAAATATGTAAACAACTTATTTTCTTATAAATAGAAAAATATGAAAAAAAAAATATTTTTTAAAAATCTCAATAACTATGTCAATACTGAATTATCAACATTGTAATAAACAGCCAAATGTCAATTCAGTTTTTTTTTTCAATATTTTTATTTTCCTTTCGCCAAAAGATAAAAATTTACATTGTTCAACTTATTTTCAGCCTTTGGCATAAGAAAAAAAAAAAGAATTATTGATTAGCCTACAAGAAAATATCTGATTTGCCTCGGAATTCTTATTTTAAATATTGCAGTGTTTTAAGTAAAATAAAAAGTCTCTGTGTTGATAAATATTTAGCTATGATTTTTGTAACGTACGAAGTAAACGAGTATTCGAGTTTCTCGACCTCCTGTTAAAGCCCAGCATCTGTTTGCATAAAAAATGTTACCAAAAGTGCCCTGCAGTCATTTGAGACCAACCCTTGATATTTTTGTTTTATTTATCCAAGTTAAGTTTCGCTGGTTGCAGTAATAACATATACGCGTATTATATACTGAATGCAAAAACATAAAGAGGGGTGGGAGTGATTTATGCGCTGTCCTTTTCTTCTAATTGCATTCAGCTTGACCATTCCATGCAAGCCGTTAATGACTGCTCTCTGTTTAGGTGCGCTGTGAAGAATACATTGATGTGTCGCCGTGGAAACCTGTTTGTTGCCTAGCAGCGAGACTGACAGCAACAACATGCGTTTATTGCAGCGGAACCCAATGCTCTGACAGGAAGGTGAGTGTCAAAATATGCCATTTTTGTTTACAAAAATCAGAATTTTAATGAAAGAGCAAAATTTCGTTTAAAAACACTTTCTTTTCTCCTCTTTATTTAGGTGTTTATATAAATTTGTAGTTTTTTTCTTGCCCTAAATCGTTGATTGTTTAAGTAAAGATCACGTACCGTTTGGAGTGTTTTCTTACAGTAATGACCAATAATTAAGCCGTAATTGAGTAACGATATCCCGATATTGTGGCCTGATATTTCGTGTCGCTCCTCAACAGGCCGTGGCGGAAAATGGCTTCTATTTTCGCCCAGCTGTTTCCTGCCCTGTGTGTCACCCGCTGGTGATAGAGCCAAGGTTCAGCAGACAGCCCTCTGTGGTGTTAGCACTGATTCGGCGTTGTTATTATGACACACCTGATAGCGCGCGAGCGTGTGTGAGGAGGCTGTGTGTGCCACAGTGAGTCAATCAATACACGAACTCGGCCATTGTCACACAGCGCTATGCATGACTGAATGTGACACATATGAACCAGCTCGGGAATGAAGTCTGGATTTACATACCTGCAATAAGATCCAGTCAGTGGATATTTATACAAGTCACAGGGAGATTGCAGATTTTGTTTACCTGTGAGAGCTCTGGATATACCATACCGCTCTATCGATGTGCGTGTGGTATGTGTCACGTTCCGGATTAGCCGGGATCTCGCGTGCTATTGAATTTATGTTACTCTTTCTATTAGCATTGAGTAATCGCACCAAAGACTGGATCAATTTGGCCGCTGAATGCACTGTATAGGCCTGGGCAAGCAGCTCATGAGTAACATGAATCCTCTACAATATACTGGTCTACACGGCCAGTGGCAATAAGTATTCTATATAAAAGAAAAAAATTAATTCAAAGTGGCTGCTCCAGTCTTGCTTATACCGTTTGCGCAGTGACAGACTGCAGCTTTACCGTGTGAGCTCGGCCACAAGCGGGCATGTTATAACCATTGCTGGTCTAATGTGTGCTGGATACTTTCTTCTTTTTATACGGAGATCAGAAAGAAGTGTGATTCACGGATAATGATTGCTTCGCGGATACTAAGGGCAAAAACAAAAGGAGTCAGTTATTATAATTGCATTTTTATCGGCTCACTGCATGAGAGTATGAAGAATTCAGTAACTGTAAGTGCAGTAAGTTACTGACTGACGGAGAATCAGGATAGTCCCGGTGTATTTTCTCGGCATAAATACTGGCACTACGGATTTCGTATGACGCTGAAAACAAAACATTATAAGACTCGCGACCGGTATATCTTAGTGATTATTTGTAGTTTTCACAAGCTATATATTGGAGGTTACACTGGTAGAAAACTTAGAAAAATTATTAAAATTTGTAATCCTTTGATATCTTGTAACCATTTATAGGTAATTGTATGTAACCTAGAAAGGTATGTCTGTGTCTGGGGTGGGTGGGGGGATGGGCAAAGGGTCTCAAAAGTTACAATGGAAACACCAAGATGTCTTAACATTTAACAGTTCCCTCCGTATGAACATCTGTTTCCTCGGTATTAACATCTAACTGTTCCCTCTGTATTAACACGTGACTGTTCCCTCCGTATTAACATCTGACTGCTTCCTTCGTATTAACATGTGAATGTTCCCTCCGTATTAACATCGGACTGTTCCCTCCGTATTAACACGTGACTGTTCCCTCCGTATTAACATCTGACTGTTCCCTCCGTATTAACATCTGACTGTTCCCTCCGTATTAACACGTGACTGTTCCCTCCGTATTAACACGTGACTGTTCCCTCCGTATAAACATCTGACTGTTCCCTCCGTATTAACATCTGACTGTTCCCTCCGTATTGACATCAGATGTTCCCTCCGTATTAACATCTGACTGTTCCCTCCGTATTAACATCTGACTGTTCCCTCCGTATTAACATCGGACTGTTCCCTCCGTATTAACACGTGACTGTTCCCTCCGTATTAACATCTGACTGTTCCCTCCATATTAACATCGGACTGTTCCCTCCGTATTAACATCTGACTGTTCCCTCCGTATTAACATCTGACTGTTCCTTCCGTATTAACATCTGACTGTTCCCTCCGTATTAACATCGGACTGTTCCCTCCGTATTAACATCAGACTGTTCCTTCCGTATTAACATCTGACTGTTCCCTCCGTATTAACATCTGACTGTTCCCTCCGTATTAACATCTGACTGTCCCTCCGTATTAACATCGGACTGTTCCCTCCGTATTAACACGTGACTGTTCCTTCCGTATTAACATCTGACTGTTCCCTCCGTATTAACATCGGACTGTTCCCTCCGTATTAACATCAGACTGTTCCTTCCGTATTAACATCTGACTGTTCCCTCCGTATTAACATCTGACTGTTCCCTCCGTATTAACATCTGACTGTTCCCTCCGTATTAACATCTAACTGTTCCCTCCCTATTAACATCGGACTGTTCCCTCCGTATTAACACGTGACTGTTCCCTCCGTATTAACATCTGACCCCTTTCCTGCGTATAACACGGGACTGTTCCCTTTACACCAAACGATAACCTGAATTTGAGCCATTTCAGTTCCCATTGTAGCTGACGTCGTGGCCAGTATGTTGGTAGACTCAGGTTGGCCGTGCATAACGAGCCCATTGTTATTTAACTCACTTCATACACTTATAATTGTAACGAAGGTGTATTCGCTCTTCATCCCTTTTTCAGATGAGCTAATTGAAGCAAGCGTTGAAACTCTGGCGTCGCAGGACTAGGTTTTTAATTTGAGTTATGGCAGAGCCTTGTCGACTACGTCATGTTGTTACGTCACAATGCGCTGCTGTGGTGCTGCTCGTCATTGCTGTTTGTGTGACGCCACAGGTGCACTGCCAGGAAGTCGGTGGTAAGTTAAGCACTACAGAGAATGGCTAGAGGGGGATAGGGGAGGGAGTGGTTTTTGATCTTGAGAGATTCTAAGTCTGGAGGGCGGAGGAGGCGATGTTGTAGTTTGAAGGCCAGAAGGGGCTGTCCCTTTTGTCCAGAAATCGTCGATTTTCACCAAGAAGAATTATGCGATGCTGGTATTTTAGTACGTAAACATAACACCATACCAGAGCGTACATGTATATCCCTACCAGGTTATTGCTATTTTGACAATTCACAAAGTACTGACAGATTGGTCGAAATTAAAAAAAAAAATGAAACTAATTTTTTTTTTTAATTTCGATTTCAGTATGGTGGAGGAAATTGAATAATTTAATATGATCTATGGTATCAGTTTTTTTCACAATCTTGTTTCATGTCATATTATGTTATAATTATTTGCTATTTTATTTATAAAATAAATTGCATGTAAAATGTATTTTTATTATCCCGCGCCGCCCTAGCCGGGAGCGGGGGATATCGAAACGCCTCGTGTCCGTCCGTCTGTCTGTCCGTCCGCAATCCTGTTTGTCCAGGCTGTATCTTTGTTACTATTTCTCAGAGATTAATAAAACCCTACAGCAAGAAAGTATATAACATGTTTTATTTTTCGAATTTTCAAAACGTGTAATTTTGGCGATTTTTTTTGAAAATTTGGACTTTGTCGTTTTTCAGAACAAGTTTGTCCAGGCTGTATCTTTGAAACTATTCATCGTAGACCAATAAAACCCTACAGGTAGAAAGAATATAAAGCACAGTTGTGAAATGTCAGGTTATTTTTTTTTGATTTTTTAAAAAAAGTGTAATTTTGGCGCTTTTTCACAATTTAGACTTTGTTGTTTTTCAGACAAATTTGTCCAGGCTGTATATTTGTTACTATTCACCGTAGACCAATAAAACTCTACAGCTGGAAAGTATATAAAGTGTAGTTGTGCAATGTCAGGTTATTTTTCGATTTCTTCTAAACATGTATTTTTGGCGATTTTTTTGGACAATTTAGACTTTGTCGTAGATGAGCGCGGCGTGGGATGTGCGATCTACGATTGCCTTGTTGAAACTTAAATTTTGAGCGTAAAGTAAACAAGTCGTACAGTTTTCAGTTTTATTAATAGTGAAATGAAGCCAAGAAATAAGTATTGGTTCAGACGACTTGGTCTTGTTATTCCTTTGAAACAGGTGTCTGGCCAGGTACTCTCTTACATTAACTCATGCATGTATCAAAACTGTTTCATCGTAATGCTTGTCCGTGCTATTTCAGTGAGAATAGATTTATGTTATGTAAAATGGCAACGTCATACGTAGTGTAAAATAGCAACGTCATGCGGGGTGTAAAATAGTGACGTCATACGTGGTGCAAAATAGCAAGGTCATGCGGGATGTAAAATGGTAACGTCATAGTCATGATAGTGGTGTAAAATAGCAGTGTCATGCGGGTGTAAAATAGTGACGTCATACGTGGTGCAAAATAGCAAAGTCATGCGGGGTGTAAAACAGTAACGTTATAGTCATGATAGTGGTGTAAAATAGCAGCGTCATACGGGGTGTAAAATAGTAACGTCATACGTTTTAACTTTTGTTGTGATTTTTTTCTTTCATTTTTAGTGCGTTCTGATTTTTAACTTAATTTCAGTTCACGAAAGTGGTATGGCAGGGGTGGGGGAGGTCGGAATTGGTTATCAGCCACCACCCCCTTGGTGGTAGGGTTGATTCGACGCCGTTGCTTCATACGTCAGTTCTTCCTCTGTGCTTTCCGCATATACAGTAGATTACTTCGCTGAAATCCTCATATTCTGTAGAATTTTAATAATATGCTCAGATTCAACAGAATTCCAGTGTTCTCATATACTACATAATTTCAGTTTTCTCAGATTATACATAATTTCAGTGTCCTTGGTTTCTGTGTAATTTCCGTGTTCTCAGATTCTGTGTAATTTCCGTGTCCTCAGATTCTGTGTAATTTCCGTGGCTCTTTCAGTGAGTCGGCCTTCGTTGCACGCTCTGTATGTCCTCGTTACAGCGACATCGGCTATAGCGACATCGACTATAGCGACATAGCGCTGACAGCGACATCATTTTGTAGTCTACGTTAAGCCTTTCAGTTTTTTGATGCGTCGGTTATAACGACGTATTTTTCGGTCCCAGTCCACTTGTTATAACGAGGTGGTTCTGTAATTTAACTGTGTCTTGTAGATAAGCCTTTGATGTGGTGTACTAGATTTTCTATCTGTGGTGTACTAGATTTTCCACCTAAAATAATTAATCCTGAAAAAGTTATTTAAATGTGCTTCTTTAAATCTGCGTTTTAAGCGTAGATAGAAAAGGTGGTGTGGGGTGGTTATAAAACTGTTGACCTCAGGGCAGATCTGTCTGTTATGTGTAAGTACAAAGCGACGGATTTACAAAAAAGTAGTTCCTCTCTCTCACTGAGTACTATATTCGCGGAATTCACTGTGAGTAGCTGGAACAAAATGGTTTAATTTAATACAAAATAGACGGATCCGCCGTGGAGGCCGTTAGACAACAACGGGTAGTTCTAAAATTTGCCGAAAAGTGATAGAGCTACAAAAATTAACTGTTCAAAATAACTAATGGCTGCGTTCAGTTTTTCTTTTAAAAATATTGTTTTGTTTGGATGTACAGATGAAATCAGTTAATCGCATACCGGTTAAACGCATAAATCTGTTAACTGCATATTATTCGCAAATCCCAAACCATTTCCAATGCTATCTATTGGAAATTTAACCGGATAATTGCATACCGCTTAATCGCATAAACTGGATAAACGCATAGTTTTTTCACGTTAAAATGGGAAGCATGCCGGTTAATTGCATAATTCTGGGTGACTATCTAAAAAGTGATACACTTAAAGCAAACTAAGGGAGTGAGCTGCTCCTCGTTTATTTGTCTAATGCATTCTGTTCTGTTTGCTTGACCCATTGTGTACATGTACCAACCCCACCCGCGGTTGTTAACGGACTTTTTAATCACCGCACTCTCTCAGCTCTCACTAGATAATGACCTTTATCCTTAATCCCACTGCCTTAGTTGACGCTAGATAATGGCCTGCAACTCCTAATCCTCGCGCTGCCTGAGCTCTCACTAAATAATGGCCCGAAACCCTTAATCCCCAGGTTGCCTCAGATAACCGTGAGCGCAAAGTCATCATTTAAATACGCAGCCAAGAAGAAATTGAGGAGGGGCGGGGGTGTACGTCTAACAACTACCGCAAATGAAAAAAATAGGCACCCCAACAGTACTCCGGATAAACGCATATATCGGATAAACGCATAACAGGGCTTGGCAAATTGGCTATGCGATTAACCGGTTTCGTCTGTATATATTACAGGTGTTGAGCATACGAATATTGGCTATATAGAATAGAAGGTGGGAGGGGGGGGGTGGGGGGTCACAGTGTAGCGAAAGTCTAGAATATATTTAAAATAGATATGTCATATTGATTTTCGTTTGAGAGTATAAATTTTATAGTGGGGAAGGCGGATCATGGAGCGGTTGGGGCGGAATTTAGAGACACGAGCACACGGTTTCGGGATTTGGATAAGCGGAAAAGCTGAAAGAGATGACGACAGTCGCATCCTGTCAGTGAATTTGAAACTTGGAGCCTCAGCGACTGTTTCCGTACAGCCCCGATGTCCGAATAAACTTAAGGGCTAGCACAGAATCTGGCAAAATACTGTCATCTGATCTGAACAAAAAGTTAGGGTGCAGAAATTTGCCAATCACGGGCCAGGTTTTGTTTTAACCGATCAAAATCCAGAGTCAAATTTTGCTCCTTTTCCCCCGGGCAGTGAGCCTTGCCACAGAAATATGCACTGACCGTTTTAAACTAAAATAATTGATTTATTCATTCACGATTCAGTGATAGTGATTTCGTAGTGGTTAGTATCTGCACCATGACAAAAAATAAATGTTGCGTTTGAAAGATGTAATTTTCTCCTCACAACAGAAAATCCGTACAATTGTGAGCCGGGATTTTTTAACGAGAACTGCACGGGCGTGTGCCACTGCTTGAGCGGCCCGGGCGCCTGCGACCAGAGCCTCGGCAACTGCTTAGACTTTCTCTGTGAGAGAGGCTGGGAAGGAGCTCCGTTCTGCCAGCAGGGTAAAGCTGTCAATCATTCCAGAGGGGAGGGGAGGAGAGGGGAGGGGAGGGAGGGAGGGAACGGAGAGAGGGAGGGAGCGAAGGGAGGGAAGGGGTGATAGTGAATGCGTGAGTAATTGAATGAGTGAGTGAGAGAGAAAAAGGGAGGGAGGGAGCGGACAGAGAGAAAGTGAGAGGGAGGTTAAGAAAGAGAGAAAAGAAGAGATACCGAGAGAAAGAGAGGAAAGGAGCTAAAATGCCGTAATACAAAAGACTGCATTACTTTTAATAAAAAAAATAGAACTGATGTAAATCGAAAGTTCGTCATGGGCTTATGGAAAGAATTAAAGATAATAATATTAATAATAATAACAATAATAACTAATAATAATAATAAAGTAACTTGATTATTCACTTTGTGGTTGTGACGTTTTCGCAGGGTGTGACGCGGAGCACTACGGTGCCGATTGTCTGCTGGAATGCCACTGTCCGGAGAATGACACGTGTAGTCCCATCAACGGTCTCTGCTCCGGCGGCTCCTGTCACATCGACTGGTACGGTGCCGGTTGCCAAATCCGTGAGTGTCTTCTAACGCATTCGAACCGTCATCGCGGTGGAAGGGGCTGGGTGGGGGGGGGGGGGGGGCTGGAATGCCACTGTCCGGAGAACGACACGGGTAGTCCCATCAACGGTCTCTGCTCCGGCGGCTTACTACACAGCACCGTTCCTGTATTTCACTGTTCCTACATACCTATGTTCCTGCATAACTCTGTTCCTACACAACTCCGTTCCTGCACAGCTGTGTTCCTACATGGTTCTGTTCCTAAAAACCTATGTTCCTACATAACTCTGTTACTACACAGCACCGTTCCTGCACAGCTGCGTTCCTACGTGGCACTGTTCCTACATACCTATGTTCCTACATAACTCTGTTCCTACACAACTCCGTTCCTGCGCAGCTGTGTTCCTACATGGTTCTGTTCCTACATACCTATGTTCCTACATAACCCTGTTTACTACACAGCTCCGGTCCTGCACAGCTGTGTTCATACACTGTTCCGTTCCTGCACAGCTGTGTTCCTACACAGCCCCGTTCCTGCACAGCTGTGTTCCAGTTGGGTTACGTTTCTGGTTTTTTAAAATGAAAATACACATTTGCGGCGTTTGTGACAAATCCTATGCATTTTATTTCATGATTGCGCATACAAAGGAAACAGTGGCATGTTTGCAGTGGGTGTGACGGGTAAACGCACCACCGTATTCGCCGCTGTTCCGCTATCGCAGACGTGACGTACGCACCATTGAAATTGTGTACTTAATATCGCTATGGCAACATAATGAAACGACGGAAAGGAAATCAGAGAAGGGCAAATAATATCTGATTTATAACAGAATACATCTGTACCAAAAATCATGAAATAAAAATAAAACCACTCGCATCTGAATGATCCGAAAACCTTCCCTTAGCCTTGCGCACTTCGCCTTCCAGCGGTGCAGGCTGTTGGAGGTTTTTCGGGTCAGTCCACTCAATTGTGTGGTTTTATCATTATATCCGTGGAACGGAGGGATATAGTTTTGAACTTTTCGGTCTGTCCGTCTGTCTGTCCGTCTGTCACGCTTCAGTCTCACGCGCCTACAGACCACATTAATAAATGGATTCGGTTCAAATTTTGTACACGGCTTCTCTGGACCCTTCCGCAGTGCAGTGACCAAGAATTTTCCGGATCGGGCAAAAATTGACCAAAAAAAATGGCGGACTTTTGAAAATCGGCGCTGGACTTAGCGTATATACGGCAGTCTCACGCGTCTACAGGCTACACTAATAGATAGATTCGTTTCAAATTTTGTACACGGCTTCTCTGGAACATTTCGCAGTGCAGTGATCAAGAATTTTCCGGATCGCCAGAAATTGACAAAATGGCGGACTTTTCAAAATCGGCACTGGACTTAGCGTATATACGGCAGTCTCACGCGCCTACAGGCCACATTGATACATGGATTCAGTTCAAATTTTGTACACGGCTTCTCTGGACCCTTCCACAGTGCAGTGGCCAAGAATTTTCCGGATTGGGCAAAAATTGACAAAATGGCGGAGTTTTAAAACTCGGGACTGGACTTAGCGTATATACGGCAGTCTCACGCGCCTACAGGCCACATTAATGGATGGATTCTTTTCAAATTTTGTACACGGCTTCTCTGGACCCTTCCGCAGTGCAGTGGCCAAGTATTTACCGGATCGGCAAGAAATTGACAAAACGGCGGACATTTGAAAATCGGCACTGCACATAGCGTATATACGGCAGTCTCACTCGTCTACAGGCCACATTAATACATGGATTCGTTTCAAATTTTATACACGGCTTCTCTGGACCCTTTCGCGGTGCAGTGACTAAGGATTTTCTGGATCCGAAAAAAAAAAATGACAAAATGACGGATTTTTCCAAATCGGCGCTGTTCTTAGCGTACCTACGGCAGTCTCACGCGCCTACTGGTTAATGAATTGATTCGTTTGAATGTTAGACACTATGTCTACCTATCCTTCCATTTTTAAATTTTGCGTGGTCAACACGCAGCAGCCTTACACCATATCGCCCACGGGGGATAGACGTACTCCTCGAGACGTAGTCAAGTTTATACCGAATCACATGTTAGCGTATGCATAGCGCTCCACCCATTCCCCCTTCCTCTCCGCCCATCGCCCCTCCTTCTCCGCCTCTTCCCCTCCCGCTACCCCTCCGTCCCGCACCACCTCCTCCCCCCTCCCGCTCCCGCTCTCCTCTGCCTATTCCTCCCCCCTCCCGCTCCCTTCTGCCTATCCCCCCCCCCTCCGCCCATTCCCCCTCCCCCTTCCCTGCTCTGGAGACTTCATGAATGACTCCTCAAGTATGTTCTGTGCCCCCCAATTCGTGTGAGGAGTTAAGACAGTTATTTACACTGTTAAGGTTTACCGAAGCTATCTTCGCCACCGGAAGTTTTCGGGGTGGGCTGTGAAATCCTGACTGTCCGGTTCCCCCAGTGGAACGAAGATGAGCACCTTGGTGAACCGGAAGTTGGCCAGTATCTGTAAGTGTTTATTTATTGATGTTGTTAAGTGACGTCATATCCGGCTAATGGTGCATTCTGCGGCCCGCATGTTTGCCCTGTTTCAAGTGTTAAAGCCTGTTTGTCGTGTTGTGTAGCCATTTCCCGCAAATGAACACACATAAGAAAAAGTGAAAAGCATGGACTCGTCAATCTTAGAAGGAAACTTTGCTGTCAAGAACTTTGCACTGGTGAATACTTTGTTTTGTCGTACGTAAATATACACAACTTATGTCAAATAATGAATCATTTTTCAAGCAATCTTTTTAGATATAGTAATCTGGTAATCTAGCATTTGGCAGACTGCAGCAGTAACGTGGTGACAACGTGACGGAGGGGTGGGGAGGGGGGGCGGGGGTTGGGGGCGCTGAGTGATCTAGCATTGGGATGTGGCCTGTGGCAGACTGCAGGAGTACCGTGACGACGACGTGACGGAGGGGTGAGGAGGGGGGCGGGGGGGGCGGGGGGCGGGGGTTGGGGTCGCTGAGTGATCTAGCGTTGGGTTGTGGTATGTGGCAGACTGCAGGAGTACCGTGACGACAACGTGACGGAGGGCGTCTGGGAGACGCTCGTGACACAGCCGTACGAGCCGGGCAGGGATTTCTATGAGTACACGTTCGACACCTTGGAGGAGAGCTCCTTCTATTCCTACCGCGTCGTCACCAACAGAACGGAATTCAACAAGCTCATTTCCGGCGGAATAAGTCCGGCGTCAAGTCCCGTCATGCCGATGTGTACGAGTGAGTGCTCGAGTTGTGTATGTTGTTCATGCCGATGTGTACGAGTGAGTGCTCGAGTTGTGTATGTTGTTCATGCCGATGTGTACGAGTGAGTGCTCGAGTTTTTTTATGTTATTCATGCCAATGTGTACGAGTGAGTGCTCGAGTTGCTTATGTAGATCATGGCGATGTGTACGAGTGAGTGCTCGAGTTGGTTTGTAGATCATGGCGATGTGTACGAGTGAGTGCTCGAGTTGTTTATGTAGATCATGCCGATGTGTACTAGTGAGTGCTCGAGTTGGTTATGTAGATCATGGCGATGTGTACGAGTGAGTGCTCAGTTGTTTGTGTTGGTCATGGCGATATGTACTAGTGGGTCCTCAGTTGTTTGTATTGGTCATAGCGATGTGTACGAGTGAGTGCTCGAGTTGGTTATGCAGATCATGGCGATGTGTACTAGTGGGTGCTCGAGTTGCTTATGTAGATCATGGCGATGTGTACTAGTGAGTGCTCGAGTTGGTTATGTAGATCATGGCGATGTGTACGAGTGAGTGTTCGAGTTGGTTTGTAGATCATGGCGATGTGTACTAGTGAGTGCTCGAGTTGGTTATGTAGATCATGGCGATGTGTACGAGTGAGTGCTCGAGTTGGTTTGTAGATCATGGCGATGTGTACTAGTGAGTGCTCGAGTTGCTTATGTTGATCATGCCGATGTGTACGAGTGAGTGCTCGAGTTGGTTATGTAGATCATGGCGATGTGTACGAGTGAGTGCTCGAGTTGGTTTGTAGATCATGGCGATGTGTACGAGTGAGTGCTCGAGTTGCTTATGTAGATCATGGCGATGTGTACTAGTGGGTGCTCGAGTTGCTTATGTAGATCATGGCGATGTGTACTAGTGAGTGCTCGAGTTGGTTATGTAGATCATGGCGATGTGTACGAGTGAGTGCTCGAGTTGCTTATGTTGTTCATGCCGATGTGTACGAGTGAGTGCTCGAGTTGTTTATGTAGATCATGGCGATGTGTACAAGTGGGTGCTGGAGTTGCTTATGTAGATCATGGCGATGTGTACTAGTGAGTGCTCGAGTTGGTTATGTAGATCATGGCGATGTGTACGAGTGAGTGCTCGAGTTGGTTTGTAGATCATGGCGATGTGTACTAGTGAGTGCTCGAGTTGGTTATGTAGATCATGGCGATGTGTACGAGTGAGTGCTCGAGTTGGTTTGTAGATCATGGCGATGTGTACGAGTGAGTGCTCGAGTTGCTTATGTTGTTCATGCCGATGTGTACGAGTGAGTGCTCGAGTTCTTTATGTAGATCATGGCGATGTGTACTATTGAGTGCTCGAGTTGGTTATGTAGATCATGGCGATGTGTACGAGTGAGTGCTCAGTTGTTTGTGTTGGTCATGGCGATATGTACTAGTGGGTCCTCAGTTGTTTGTATTGGTCATGGCGATGTGTACTATTGAGTGCTCGAGTTGGTTATGTAGATCATGGCGATGTGTACGAGTGAGTGCTCGAGTTGGTTATGTAGATCATGGCGATGTGTACTAGTGAGTGCTCGAGTTGGTTATGTAGATCATGGCGATGTGTACGAGTGAGTGCTCGAGTTGGTTATGTAGATCATGGCGATGTGTACGAGTGAGTGCTCAAGTTGGTTATGTAGATCATGGCGTTGTGTACGAGTGAGTGCTCGAGTTGGTTATGTAGAACATGGCGATGTGTACGAGTGAGTGCTCGAGTTTTTTCTGTTGGTCATGCCGATGTGTACTAGTGAGTGCTCGAGTTGGTTATGTAGATCATTTCGATGTGTACGAGTGAGTGCTTGAGTTGCTTATGAAATCATGGCGATGTGTACTAGTGAGTGCTCGAGTTGCTTATGTTGTTCATGCCGATGTGTACGAGTGAGTGCTCGAGTTGTTTATGTAGATCATGGCGATGTGTACTAGTGAGTGCTCGAGTTGGTTATGTAGATCATGGCGATGTGCACTAGTGAGTGCTCGAGTTGGTTATGTAGATCATGGCGATGTGTACTAGTGAGTGCTCGAGTTGGTTATGTAGATCATGGCGATGTGTACGAGTGAGTGCTCAAGTTGTTTATGTTGTTCATGCCGGTGTACGAGTGAGTGCTCGAGTTGGTTATGTAGATCATGGCGATGTGTACGAGTGAGTGCTCGAGTTTTTTATGTTGGTCATGCCGATGTGTACTAGTGGGTGCTCAGTTGTTTGTGTTGATCATGGCGATGTGTACGAGTGAGTGCTCGAGTTGGTTATGTAGATCATGGCGATGTGTACTAGTGAGTGCTCGAGTTGGTTATGTAGATCATGGCGATGTGTACGAGTGAGTGCTCAAGTTGTTTATGTTGTTCATGCCGGTGTACGAGTGAGTGCTCAAGTTGGTTATGTAGATCATGGCGATGTGTACTAGTGAGTGCTCGAGTTGGTTATGTAGATCATGGCGATGTGTACGAGTGAGTGCTCGAGTTGGTTTGTAGATCATGGCGATGTGTACGAGTGAGTGCTCGAGTTGTTTATGTAGATCATGGCGATGTGTACTAGTGAGTGCTCGAGTTGGTTATGTAGATCATGGCGATGTGCACTAGTGAGTGCTCGAGTTGGTTATGTAGATCATGGCGATGTGTACTAGTGAGTGCTCGAGTTGGTTATGTAGATCATGGCGATGTGTACGAGTGAGTGCTCAAGTTGTTTATGTTGTTCATGCCGGTGTACGAGTGAGTGCTCGAGTTGGTTATGTAGATCATGGCGATGTGTACGAGTGAGTGCTCGAGTTTTTTATGTTGGTCATGCCGATGTGTACTAGTGGGTGCTCAGTTGTTTGTGTTGATCATGGCGATGTGTACGAGTGAGTGCTCGAGTTGGTTATGTAGATCATGGCGATGTGTACTAGTGAGTGCTCGAGTTGGTTATGTAGATCATGGCGATGTGTACGAGTGAGTGCTCAAGTTGTTTATGTTGTTCATGCCGGTGTACGAGTGAGTGCTCAAGTTGGTTATGTAGATCATGGCGATGTGTACTAGTGAGTGCTCGAGTTGGTTATGTAGATCATGGCGATGTGTACGAGTGAGTGCTCAAGTTGTTTATGTTGTTCATGCCGGTGTACGAGTGAGTGCTCAAGTTGGTTATGTAGATCATGGCGATGTGTACTAGTGAGTACTCGAGTTTTTTATGTTGGTCATGCCGATGTGTACTAGTGAGTGCTCGAGTTGCTTATGTAGATCATGGCGATGTGTACGAGTGAGTGCTCAAGTTGGTTTGTATATCATGGCGATGTTTACGAGTGAGTGCTCGAGTTTTTTATGTTGTTCATGCCGATGTGTACTAGTGAGTGCTCGAGTTGGTTATGTAGATCATGGCGATGTGTACTAGTGAGTGCTCGAGTTGGTTATGTAGATCATGGCGATGTGTACGAGTGAGTGCTCGAATTGCTTATGTTGTTCATGCCGATGTGTACTAGTGAGTGCTCGAGTTGGTTATGTAGATCATGGCGATGTGTACGAGTAAGTGCTCGAGTTTTTTTATGTTGGTCATGGCGATGTGTACTAGTGAGTGCTCGAGTTGCTTATGTAGATCATGGCGATGTGTACGAGTGAGTGCTCGAGTTTTTATGTAGATCATGGCGATGTGTACTAGTGAGTGCTCGAGTTTTTTATGTTGGTCATGGCGATGTGTACTAGTGAGTGCTCGAGTTACTTATGTAGATCATGGCGATGTGTACGAGTGAGTGCTCGAGTTGGTTATGTAGATCATGGCGATGTGTACTAGTGGGTGCTCGAGTTGCTTATGTAGATCATGGCGATGTGTACTAGTGAGTGCTCGAGTTGGTTATGTAAATCATGGCGATGTGTACGAGTGAGTGCTCGAGTTGCTTATGTTGATCATGGCGATGTGTACTAGTGGGTGCTCAGTTGTTTATGTTGGTCATGGCGATTTGTACTAGTGGGTGCTCAGTTGTTTGTGTTGGTCATGCCGATGTGTACTAGTGGGTACTCAGTTGTTTATGTTGGTCATGCCGATGTGTACTAGTGGGTGCTCAGTTGTTTGTGTTGATCATGCCGATGTGTACTAGTGGGTGCTCAGTTGTTTATGTTGGTCATGCCGATATGTACTAGTGGGTGCTCAGTTGTTTGTGTTGGTCATGCCGATGTGTACTAGTGGGTGCTCAGTTGTTTGTGTTGGTCATGGCGATGTGTACTAGTGGGTGCTCAGTTGTTTGTGTTGATCATGCCGATGTGTACTAGTGGGTGCTCAGTTGTTTGTGTTGGTCATGGCGATGTGTACTAGTGAGTGCTCGAGTTGCTTATGTAGATCATGGCGATGTGTACTAGTGGGTGCTCAGTTGTTTGTGTTGATCATGCCGATGTGTACTAGTGGGTGGTCGAGTTGTTTATTTTTCTCAACGTTTAATATAACTACCAAAAAGAAAACTGGCCAATATTTTATCCAAAATTGCTTTAAAATGGAACAGAAACGCTTTAAATAATGTAAACATGCCATGTCTGAATACTTCATCTTCAAGAAATTCGCTAAAAAACCTCAGTACAAGATTGTATTGAATCATTTATAAACAGCTACTACCACTACTACAACGACAACTACTACAACTACCACACCAACTACTACAACACTACCCACCACTACCCCAACTACCACGCCCACTACCCCCACCACTACGCCCACGACGACGACGACCACGCCGACAACGACGCCCACCACCACCACAACCACCACGACGACTACCACAACCACCACCACGCCGTTGCCAACCACCGAGGAGTTAACTACCATGGAGATAACGACGCCGGCCTCGAGTGCGTATCCGCAATCAATAATTTACATTTTTCTCTGTGTTTAATTTAATGGCTGCACGAATGTCGCACAAACTGAGGCTCACTCATGGCTCATCCACAGAGTGCCTTCACACGAGGGTTGGAAGGCGGAGGGGGGAGGGGGGTGTCTGGACCGTTACGTATGCTAACATTAAACTCGGTGGGTAACGTCATAAAATTTGTTTACAAGGCAGGGGTTATGGATTAAAAAAAACGAAAAACATAATTTCTTACGTGCGTTCTTCACTGGAGAGCCCGTACGGAAAAACTTCCAAATGTTGGAATTTATTTTGAATTCTTTTGTGATGGAAGATGCAAAATTCTTTGCCACGCATTTGGCAACAGTTTTTATTGCTGAAGCATAAGTGAGCTTGTGTTTCGGAAAGGTTGGATTTCGCATAATGCATCGATTTGATATGATCGGGAGAAGAAGGCCTCTTTTATCAGGGGTCTGTCAGATTGGCAGTAATCCGGATGAGCGTTTCTTTTATCCAAACAGTTCCTGACGTCATATCTGACGTGACAATAACGCCTGACGACAGAGGGCGTGTCACGCTTATGTGGACAGTCCCGGGCGACGGCGGATCAGACATCACCAACTTTAACATCACCTATCAACTGGTCGGCATTGGAGATTGTAACGACACTGTCAGGGTAAAACCTAAAAAGTGCAAGTTCAATAAAACTAGCAGTATAATCATACGTCTATATTAAATGGGTTTATTTAAGGTAACTCGAGATTAAAAGATTATTGAACTGTGGTATCAAGATTCTGGAGTTCAGTATGAGCACAAACTGGTTGCAGGGTGTCCCGGAGACGGTGCTGTTGAATGGTGCACGAACAAGCTACGTGCTGACTGACCTTGACTCCTGGCGTCGCTATATGCTCTACGTGAGCGCCGTGAATGACGTCGGGCAGGGGGAGGCGTACGAAACCCTTCTTGTGACGCAGGAAGTCGGTGAGTGTACTTTCCAGTCCCTCTCCCAAAGCTCCCTCAGTCCCTCTCCTACCGCTCCCTCAGTCCCTCTCCCACCGCTCCCTCAGTCCATCTCCCACCGCTCCCTCAGTCCCTCTCCCACCGCTCCCTCAGTCCCTTTCGCACTCCCCCCTCAGTCCCTGTCCCGCCGCTCCCTCAGTCCCTCTCCCACCGCTCCCTCAGTCCCGCTCCCAGTCCCTGTCCCACCGCTCCCTCAGTCCCTGTCCCACCGCTCCCTCAGTCCCTGTCCCACCGTTCCCTCTGTCCCTCCCCCACCCCTCCCTCAGTCCCTGTTCCACCGCTCCCTCAGTCCCTGTCCCACCGCTCCCTCAGTCCCTCTCCCACCGCTCCCTCAGTCCCTCTCCCAGTCCCTGTCCCACCGCTCCCTCAGTCCCTCTCCCACCGCTCCCTCTGTCCCTCTCCCACCCCTCCCTCAGTCCCTGTTCCACCGCTCCCTCAGTCCCTCTCCCATCGCCCCCTCCGTCCCTGTCCCACCGCTCCCTCAGTACCTGTCCCACCGCTCCCTCAGTCCCTCTCCCACCGCCCCCTCAGTCCCTCTCCCACCGCCCCCTCAGTCCCTCTCCCACCGCCCCCTCAGTCCCTCTCCCACCGCTCCCTCAGTCCCTGTCCCACCGCTCCCTCAGTCCCTGTCCCACCGCTCCCTCAGTCCCTCTCCCACCGCTCCCTCAGTCCCTCTCCCACCGCTCTCTCAGTCCCTCTCCCACCGCTCCCTCAATCCCTGTCCCACCGCACCTTCAGTCCCTGTCCCAACGCACCCTGAGTCCCTCTCCCACCGCTCCCCCAGTCCCTCTCCCACCGCTCGCTCAGTCCCTGTTCCACCGCTCCCTCAGTCCCTCTCCCACCGCTCCCAGTCCCTGTCCCACCGCTCCCTCAGTCCCTCTCCCACCGCTCCCTCAGTCCCTGTCCCACCGCTCCCTCAGTCCCTCTCCCACCGCTCCCTCAGTCCCTCTCCCACCGCTCTCTCAGTCCCTCTCCCACCGCTCCCTCAATCCCTGTCCCACCGCACCTTCAGTCCCTGTCCCAACGCACCCTGAGTCCCTCTCCCACCGCTCCCCCAGTCCCTCTCCCACCGCTCGCTCAGTCCCTGTTCCACCGCTTCCTCAGTCCCTCTCCCACCGCTCCCAGTCCCTGTCCCACCGCTGCCTCAGTCCCTGTCCCACCGCTCCCTCAGTCCCTCTCCCACCGTTCCCTCAGTCCCTGTCCCACCGTTCCCTCAGTCCCTCTCCCACCGTTCCCTCAGTCCCTGTCCCACCGCTCCCTCAGTCCCTCTCCCACCGCTTCCTCAGTCCCTGTCCCACCGCTCCCTCAGTCCCTGTCCCACCGCTCCCTCGGTCCCTGTCCCACCGCCCCCTCAGACCCTGACCCACCGCTCCCTCAGTCCCTCTCCCACCGCTCCCTCAGTCCCTCTCTCACCGCTTCCTCAGTCCCTGTCCCACCGCTCCCTCAGTCCCTCTCCCACCGCTCCCTCAGTCCCTCTCCCACCGCTCCCAGTACCTGTCCCACCGCTCCCTCAGTCCCTCTCCCACCGCTCCCTCAATCCCTGTCCCACCGCTCCCTCAGTCCCTCTCCCACCGCTCCCTCAGTCCCTGTCCCACCGCTCCCTCAGTCCCTGTCCCACCGCTCCCTCAGTCCCTCTCCCACCGCTCCCTCAGTTCCTGTCCCACCGCTCCCTCCCTGCACTCTGAAGTGGGACTGTCCGAAGAACCAGCACTGTGGACCCCAGCTGCGGACACAACACGAACAGGCTTAACTGATTTATTTTAAATATAATTATTTATTATTCATTATGTCTTTGTGCCGAACAATGTTTGTATTTACCGTATTGACTTGAAAAAAGTGGCGAAAAATAAGTCCCGATGAATACTCATGACAGTACATTTGCGTGTTTTGTAGAGCCGACTGGAGCGCCCCCTAACCCTGGATACGCCGACCTTGACACGGAGTCCGTGGTGTTCACGTGGGATGGCGTGGCGTGTGAGCAGCGGGGCGGCGTCTTCGTGCGCTATGAAGTCCAGGTGTGCTGCGTTTTCCGTGTGGAAAAAAAAACAAGGACAACGACAGAGATGAATTTGCATGGGATTATGTGTATTTTCCTGTTTATATATATACTGTATATATATATATGCCTTTCTGCTGCGTGCCTTTGATATAGGTTTTCACAGCGGAACCAGGTGTTGACCAGGAGATTGTGCAACAGTTGACAGTCTACCAAAATTCAGTGGTGGTCAACAATCTGATACCTTACGTCATCTACAGCTTCCGGGTGCAGTACGTCAACCAGATCGGTGCCGGGCCAATGTCCTCATTTGAAACCGGCGACGAACCTTTTATCATAAGGACGAGAGAAGATGGTAAGTGTTATGTATCCATTTTTATTAATTATCCTGAGCCCGTCTTCTGATTGGTTGTTCAGCTCATTTTATTTATTTATTTTAAGAAATCAGCAAGATACAGTACTGTAGAAAGTTTTTCTTAAAGAAACATTTAAGATTATTCGAGTATTCGCAGCGTGCTCTGTTGGTACAATAATAACTGGTAAATTGAGCTCAACATATGTCGCGCTTTAAGTTCTCGAGTATCACAAATGAGCAGCTTTGAGTTATCGGGTACCCGGGAATTGTCGAGGAGCAGGTGGTTTTAGCTTCAGCTATTACATAAGCTATACCTTCTTATGACACAGTGCCGCCGGTACCGACAGCTGTGACGGTCGTCAACGTGACGGACGACTCGATGCACGTGACGTGGACGGCCCCAGACCCGCCTCACGGCGTCCTCCAGGTACTTAACGTTGCCTCACGGCGTCCTCCAGGTACCTAACGTTGCCTCACGGCGTCCTTCAGGTACCTAACGTTGCCTCACGGCGTCCTCCAGGTATCTAACTTTGCCTCACGGCGTCCCTAAGGTACCTAACGTTGCCTCACGGCGTCCCTAAGATACCTAACGTTGCCTCACGGCGTCCCTCAGGTCCCTAACGTTGCCTCACGGCGTCCTTCAGGTACCTAACGTTGCCTCACGGCGTCCTTCAGGTACCTAACGTTGCCTCACGGCGTCCTACAGGTACCTAACGTTGCCTCACGGCGTCCTACAGGTACCTAACGTTGCCTCACGGCGTCCTTCAGGTACCTAACGTTGCCTCACGGCGTCCTACAGGTACCTAACGTTGCCTCACGGCGTCCTTCAGGGACCTAACGTTGCCTCACGGCGTCCTACAGGTACTTAACGTTGCCTCACGGCGTCCTTCAGGTACCTAACTTTGCCTCACTGCGTCCTTTAGGGACCTAACGTTGCCTCACGGCGTCCTCCAGGTACTTAACGTTGCCTCACGGCGTCCTTCAGGGACCTAACGTTGCCTCACAGCGTCCTGTAGGGACCTAACGTTGCCTCACGGCGTCCTTCAGGTACCTAACGTTGTCTCACGGCGTCCTTCAGGTACTTAACGTTGCCTCACGGCGTCCTTCAGGTACCTAACGTTGCCTCACTGCGTCCTTCAGGGACCTAACGTTGCCTCACGGCGTCCTTCAGGTACCTAACGTTGCCTCACGGCGTCCTACAGGTACTTAACGTTGCCTCACGGCGTCCTCCAGGTACCTAACGTTGCCTCACGGCGTTTTACAGGTACTTAACGTTGCCTCACGGCGTCCTCCAGGTACCTAACGTTGTCTCACGGCGTCCTTCAGGTACCTAACGTTGCCTCACGGCGTTCTTCAGGTACCTAACGTCCGTGTCTTAGTATGGATACTTCCATCAAGGCCTGTATCGGAATGTCCCATGTATTCATACATATTACAGTGTGAGCGATTAGATAGACAGTCGAAACCGGTTACTCGCAAAGCCTATTGTGCAAACAAGACCATGCGTTTACCTGATGGTTTACACGACGTAGAACTGTAATGTATTTTACAGCTGTATGCATTCGCCGGTTAATGCGATTAACCGCTATGAGAGTTTCTGTGAAAAGTGAATAGATAGGTCTCTTCGTTTATTGTGTTTTTTTAGCCCAGCTTACGTTACACGTAAGCTGGGGTATTCCTATCGGTCTGCGGGTGGCGTCCGTTAATTAGTTAGTTAGTTAGTTAGTTAGTTAGTTAGTTAGTTAGTTAGTTAGTTAGTTAGTTGTTTATTTAGTAAACTTTGTTTCAAAATGCATCTCCTCCTACAATTTTGATATGATGTCATTTATTTTTTGTGTGAGGCATCCAGGGCTCGAAATTAGTGGGAGCCCGGGAGCCCGAGGCTCCCAGATTTCGTGCCGGGCTCCGAGATTCTTGGATCTCGGAGCCCGGCTGGCTCCCGGAAAGTCCGGTATTTGTTTTTTTTTTTACAATACTGAAATCGGATTTTATTTATTGTGACGTCAGAAACTTAACAATGAACTGAATTATTTTTGATTATTTTATGAGAAATCCTTGCTTTGAAAACTGCACATCAGGTTTCTGCACATGAATTTGTTCATAATTGATAAGAAGTCAGCTTTGAAACATTTCAAGACTACATTGTGGAACTAGAGCAGTGTGCATAGCCCACATATTCCCCACAGGCCCCCATCAGTTAAACACGGCCATCAGTAGTCAATCAAGAGCTGAAATTTTCCAAGTCCAGTCCGATCTGTGTTTGTTCCCATAGAAGCTACATACCAAGTTTCATTAAAATCCCTGCAGTTGTTCTTGAGATATCGTGTTAACAAACTCATTCCGATGCTGAATTATTTCCAGGATTTGGTAAATTTCAAAGTGCATTTGGATCATTTTCCTTGGGCCAACCTAACCCATTTACCAGACAGACCCACTACTTCAGTGACCATCTACACTATAGGGTCTTTCTTCCTGCTAGATTTGATCAAAATCGAATTAGCTGTCTCTGAGATACCGTGTGCACATAGTCAAAAAGTTAAAACACACCAAACTGAAATTTAAAAACAAATCGTTAAAAATACAATTTTTAATCGGAATCAACCTTCGTGATGATGTGCACTATCTGGTCTTTCTAATTCCAGGGTTTGGTGAAGATCCGATGTACTGTTTTAGAGATATCGCGTGAACAAACCAAAGTGAAAGTACCAAAAATTCGTCAAAAATTCAATTCCTCAGTGCAAATCTGCACTATATGGTCTTTCTTTCTGCAAGGTATGGTGAAGAGCATATGGGCTATTTTTGAGATATCCCATAAACAAAGTTTAAAAACAGTATTGAAAGCACTAAAATTTAAAAAAAAATATCGGACCGCCAAAAAAATTGGTGTGCATCAAGCTATGACCATGGGGATGAATCCTGTAAACTTTCAGACCAAATGGCCTACACATCTAGGGAATGAGTAGTAATGGACGGACAGAGCGCAACCCATAAAAAACGAAAAGCGATTGGCGGTCCTGCCTAAGTGATGATCACGTTAGTGACTTCGTGATGGTTCAACTGGAATCAGGAGAAACATCTAGCTTTGACCCTAGCCATGCTATTGATCTTTGGGCCACTTCAGGTGTTCGAATAGGGCGTCCCGATATGATGGACAAAAAAGAGGAAAATAATGAAAAAGACAAACAAACACGTAAATGAAGAAAAAGAAGCTTGGCAGAACTTAGATTTCATGTTATGACAAGTGTGACATTAATAAAAAATCGAATACACTATTTTTTGTTTGTTTTTTTTTTTTTCTTTCTTTTTTTCATTAAACCAAACATGTATACTCCGGGCTCCCAGATTTTGGGTCGGGCTCCGAGATTTTCAGACCCGGGAGCCCGGTGGCTCCGAATCAAAAATAGTTAAGTTCGAGCCCTGGAGGCATCCCTAAATGGTCATGCATACGGTTTGTGCTTTTCTAGTCGATCGGGTGATTTTTGAATTTTTGGGGAATTTTTAAAGAAAATATTTTAAAATGTATCTCCTCCTACATTTTTGACCCGATGTCATTTATTTTTGGTATGAGGCACCCCTAAAGGGTCGTGCATACGGCTTGTGCTTTTTTAGTCGATCGGACAATTTTTGTATTTTTGTCGAATTTTTTAAGCAAAAATTTCGAAAATAATTCAAAATGCATCTACTCCTACAATTTTCATTCGATGTCATTTATTTTTTGTGTGAGGCATCTCTAAGCGGTCGTGCATACGGCTTGTGCTTTTTTAGTCGATCGGATGATTTTTGAATTTTTGGGGAATTTTTGAAGAAAAAATTTTAAAATGTATCTCTTCCTACATTTTTGAACCGATGTCATTTATGTTTTGGTATGAGGTACCCCTGAAGGGTCCTACATACGGCTTGTGCTTTTTTAGTCGATCGGACAATTTTTGTATTTTTGTCGAATTTTTTAAGCAAAAATTTCGAAAATAATTCAAAATGCATTTGCTCCTACAATTTTCATTCGATGTCATTTATTTTTTGTGTGAGGCATCTCTAAGCGGTCGTGCATACGGCTTGTGCTTTTTTAGTCGATCGGGTGATTTTTGAATTTTTTGGGGAATTTTTGAAGAAAAAATTTTAAAATGTATCTCTTCCTACATTTTTGAACCGATGTCATTTATTTTTGGTATGAGGTACCCCTGAAGGGTCCTTCATACGGCTTGTGCTTTTTTAGTCGATCGGACAATTTTTGTATTTTTGTCGAATTTTTTAAGCAAAAATTTCGAAAATAATTCAAAATGCATCTGCTCCTACAATTTTCATTCGATTTCATTTATTTTTGGTGTGAGGCATTTCTAAGCGGTCGTGCATACGGCTTGTGCTTTTTTAGTCGACCGGATGATTTTTGAATTTTTGGGGAATTTTTGAAGAAAAAATTTTAAAATGTATCTCTTCCTACATTTTTGAACCGATGTCATTTATTTTTGGTATGAGTTACCCCTGAAGGGTCGTACATACGGCTTGTGCTTTTTTTAGTCGATCGGACAATTTTTCTATTTTTGGGCAATTTTTTAAGCAAAAATTTCAAAAGCAATTCAAAATGCATCTACTCCTACAATTTTGATTCGATGTCATTTATTTTTGGCTTGAGGCATCCCTAAGCGGTCGTGCATACGGCTTGTGCTTTTTTAAGTCGATCGGGTGATTTTTGAATTTTTGGAGAATTTTTGAAGAAAAATTTTTAAAATGTATCTCCTCATACATTTTTGTCCTGATGTCATTTTGTTTTTTTTTTTTTTCTTTTTTTTTTGGTATGATGGATCCTAAAGGGTCGTGCATACGGCTTGTGCTTTTTAATCGATCGGACAATTTTTGTATTTTTAGAAAAAAAACTTCAAAATGCATTTCCCCTACAGTTTTGAATCGATGTCTTTTTTTTTCTTTTATTTATTATTTTTTTTTTTTTTTTGGTTTGAGGCATCCCTTAGGGGTTGAGCATACGGCTTGTGGTTTTTTAGTCGATCCGACAAATTCTGTATTTTTAGGGAATTTTTGAAGAAAAACTTCAAAATGCATTTCCTCCTAAAGTTTTTATCCGATTTCATTTATTTTTGGTATGGGGCATCCTTAGGTGGGTCGGGCATAGTTGGCTTGTGCTATTTGACTCGACTTGGCAATTTTTGATTTCGGGGGGAATTTTTGCTGAAAATACCTCAAAATGCATCTTCTCCTGCAGTTTTGACCAGACATCATTTATTTTGGGGCTGAGGCGTGATTAGGGTGTCGTGAATACGGCCTGTGCTTTTCGAGTCGATCATAGAATTTTTGGGGAATTTTTTAAGAAAAAAATTCAAAATGCATTTCCTCCTACAGTTTTTATCAGATTTCATTTGTTTTTCATACGAGCCGTCTCTAGGGGGTCATGCATACGGCTTGTGCTTTTTGAGTGAATTGGAAAACTTTTGAATTTTTTTCGGAATTTTTGAAAAAAAAAAAAATTAAGTGAATCTCCTCATACAGCGCACATTCGCAGTAGTCCAAATTAAGCACTGCGCATCGTTTCAAGTTAAATAAACATGCGCATTGGTTCGAAATGTGAACCGCGTATCGACGGAAGATTAATAAACAAGTGAACTGGTCCAAAATAAGCGCCTCGCCTCAACGCAAGTTAAATAAACATGCGCACTGGCCCGAAAAAAGAACTACACATCGACGCAAGCTGAATAGATATGCGCAGTGGTCCGAAATGCGAACCGCGCATCAACGCAACCTAAACAAACATGCGCACTGGTCCGAAATGCGAACTGCACAATAACGCAAGTTAAATAAATATGCGCACTGGTCCAAAAAAAAAGGACCGCACATCAACGCAAGCCAAAGAAACATGCGCACTGGTCTGAAATGAGAACCACGCATCGACGCAAGTTGAATAGACATGCGCAGTGGTCTGAAATGAGAACCGTGCATCAACGCAAGTTAAATAAACATGCGCAGTGATCGGAAGAAAGAACCACGAATCGACGCAAGTTGAATACACATAAGAGTCGGGCATCGACGGGACTTAAATAAACTTGCATTCTGATCCGAAATGCAAATCGCGTGTCAACGCAAGTTAAATGAACATGCACACTGGTCCGAAATGCGAACCGCGCATCAACGTAACCTAAAGAAACAGGCACACTGGTCCGACATTCGAACCGCGCATCAACACAAGTTAAATAAGCATGCGCACTGGTCCGAGATTCGAACCGCGCATCAACGCAAGTTAAATAAACATGCGCACTGGTCCGAAATTCGAACCGCGCATCAACGCAAGTTAAATAAACATGCGTAGTGGTTCGAAATGCGAACCACGCACCAACGCAATTTAAATAAACATTTGCACTGGTCCAAAATAAGCACTGCGCATCAACGCAAGTTAAATAAACATGCGCACTGATTCGAAATTCAAACCGCGCATCAACGCAAATTAAATAAACATGCGCACTGGTCCAAAATGCAAACCGCGCACCAACGCAAGTTACATAAATATATGCAGACGTCCAAAATAAGCACCGTGCATCAACGCAAGTTAAATAAACATGCAAGCTGGTCCGAAATGCGCACCGAGCATCAAGGCAACCTAAGGAAACTTGCGCGCATGTCCAAAATAAGTACCACTCATTAACGCAAGTACAGTAAACATGCACATTGGTCTGGAATAAGAACCGCGCATCGATGCAAGTTAAATAAACATGCACACTGGTCCGAAATAAGAACCGCACATCAACGCAAGTTAAATAAACATGCGCACTTGGCTGAACAAGAACCGTGCATCGAGGCAAGTTACATAAATATGCGCACTGGTCCGAAATGCGAGCCTTGCTTGAACGTATCTATGGCAGACTATCCAGTCTACCAGAGATACAAAAAAAATCTGTTTCCCATTTTTCTGGGAAAGAAATCTTTGTATGCATTTATCGGTCTATGTTCTGGTCCGGTGCTAAATTAATTATTGAGCTAGCTCTTTGCCGTCTCATCTTTTAAAGCCCAATTTTTCAGGGAAATTCCCTTGCTCATGTACGCTGGAATTGGTCTTATTGCTTTTCGTAAGCTGGGACTTTGTCCTTGGACAAACTTGTTATGCGACTGTTAGAGGATTCATGATGTTTTGTATCGTCTGCTCAGGAATACCGAGTGGTGTACCGCGAGCTCCGGTCCGCCATCGACAACTCCATCGCCGTGTCGGCAGAGGGCGCCACAGCGGCCACGCTGAGCGAGCTCCTCCCCTACACCACATACGAGATACAGGTAACCCATAGCCGATCATACCCCCCTCCCTCCCCCTCCCCCCGTCCCCCCCCCCGCACCGCCACCGCGCCGGCAGAGGGCACCACAGCGGCCACGCTGAGCGAGCTCCTCCCCTACACCACATACGAAATACAGGTAACCCATGGCCGATCATACCCCCACTCCCCTCCCCGCCCCGCCCCACCACCGCGTCGGCAGGGGGCACCACAGCGGCCACGCTGAGCCAGCTCCTCCCCTACACCACATACGAAATACAGGTAACCCATGGCCGATCATACCCCCACTCCCCTCCCCGCCCCGCCCCACCACCGCGTCGGCAGGGGGCACCACAGCGGCCACGCTCAGCGACTTCCTCCCCTACACCACATACGAGATACAGGTAACCCATGGCCGATCATACCCCCACTCCCCTCCCCGCCCCGCCCCACCACCGCGTCGGCAGGGGGCACCACAGCGGCCACGCTCAGCGAGCTCCTCCCCTACACCACATACGAGATACAGGTAACCCGTGGCCGATCATACCCCCACTCCCCTCCCCGCCCCGCCCCACCACCGCGTCGGCAGGGGGCACCACAGCGGCCACGCTGAGCGAGCTCCTCCCCTACACCACATACGAAATACAGGTAACCCATAGCCGATCATACCCCCCACTCCCCTCCCCCCGCCCCACCACCGCGTCGGCAGGGGGTACCACAGCGGCCACGCTGAGCGAGCTCCTCCCCTACACCACATACGAGATACAGGTAACCCATGGCCGATCATACCCCCCACTCCCCTCCCCCCGCCCCACCACCGCGCCGGCAGAGGCACCCCCCACTCCCCCCTCCCCCCCCCCCCGCCGCCACCGCGTCGGCAGGGGGCACCACAGCGGCCACGCTCAGCGAGCTCCTCCCCTACACCACATACGAGATACAGGTAACCCATAGCCGATCATACCCCCCACTCCCCTCCCCCCCGCCCCACCACCGCGTCGGCAGAGGGCGCCACAGCGGCCACGCTGAGCCAGCTCCGCCCCTACACCAGTTACGAGAGACAGGTGGCCCATGGCTGATCATAGTCCCTCTTCCCCCTTCCCACTACCACCCTAATTCCAGCCATCCAAAAACGCTACTACTCTGTGCCTGCACATTAAAGGAATTGTGACAATAAAAAAGTAAATAAATAAAATATAATAAAAAGTCATATAAATTGAACTACCAAATCAAAAAAATTATTGTATATGTAGCCATGGCTCTTTAACTAAATACAGATGTATTTTCGTAACGAAAGTTTGATCGCATGTGTTGATAAAAGATCCAAGCGAGAACGCGAACGAGCGTGAACTACGGGTGGGGGGAGCTGACAGAGGCCATCACGCACCGGACAGCGGAGGGCACCCCGGGGGCCGTGCAGGGCATCGAGTACAGGGACCGCAACACCAGCTGTCTCTCCATCGAGTGGACACCGACAGCTAACCCTAATGGCGTCATTCAGGATTACAGGGTAACAGATGCCGCAGTTTTACATACATAATGTGTGTATATATCCACAAAAAAAAAGCAAAAATTCAGTTACAAGCGTAACTTTCCTTAATCCCAAGATGTGGTTTTCGATTGACCATTTATTGAAGATGTTTAAGTGATACACAGTTAGGTACATCGCATGTTACACTTATTATTATTAGTATTATGATTGCTACAGATCACGTACCAGGTGGTGGCGTGTTGACAGTGTGATATAAGCGTGTACCTTTATGTTTTGTGTGCACTGGCCGCTCTAGTTGGTATTATGATTGCTACAGATCACGTACCAGGTGGTGGCGTGTTGACAGTGTGATATAAGCGTGTACCTTTATGTTTTGTGTGCACTGGCCGCTCTAGTTGGTATTATGATTGCTACAGATCACGTACCAGGTGGTGGCGTGTTGACAGTGTGATATAAGCGTGTACCTTTATGTTTTGTGTGCACTGGCCGCTCTAGTTGGTATTATGATTGCTACAGATCACGTACCAGGTTGTGGCGTGTTGACAGTGTGATATAAGCGTGTACCTTTATGTTTTGTGTGCTCTGGCCGCTCTAGTTAGTATTATGGTTGCTACAGATCACGTACCAGGTGGTGGCGTGTTGACAGTGTGATATAAGCGTGTACCTTTATGTTTTGTGTGCACTGGCCGCTCTAGTTAGTATTATGATTGCTACAGATCACGTACCAGGTTGTGGCGTGTTGACAGTGTGATATAAGCGTGTACCTTTATGTTTTGTGTGCACTGGCCGCTCTAGTTGGTATTATGGTTGCTACAGATCACGTACCAGGTGGCGGCGTGTTGACAGTGTGATGTAAGCGTGTACCTTTATGTTTTGTGTGCACTGGCCGCTCTAGTTGGTATTATGGTTGCTACAGATCACGTACCAGGTGGCGGCGTGTTGACAGTGTGATGTAAGCGTGTACCTTTATGTTTTGTGTGCACTGGCCGCTCTAGTTGGTATTATGGTTGCTACAGATCACGTACCAGGTGGCGGCGTGTTGACAGTGTGATGTAAGCGTGTACCTTTATGTTTTGTGTGCACTGGCCGCTCTAGTTGGTATTATGGTTGCTACAGATCACGTACCAGGTGGCGGCGTGTTGACAGTGTGATGTAAGCGTGTACCTTTATGTTTTGTGTGCACTGGCCGCTCTAGTTGGTATTATGATTGCTACAGATCACGTACCAGGTGGTGGCGTGTTGACAGTGTGATATAAGCGTGTACCTTTATGTTTTGTGTGCACTGGCCGCTCTAGTTGGTATTATGATTGCTACAGATCACGTACCAGGTGGCGGCGTATCAGACGATCACGGAGCCAGACATGCGCCTCAGATCGCTGGTGACGGACGGACCCGTGGAGGAATACGTGATCTGTGGCCTGCCGCCCGCCACACAATACACGTAAGTGTTCTCATTAACAAGCGTGGATGCCTGCCGATTCAAACAGTTCTGCCGGATTTCTGTGTCAAGTTGTAAAAAATAAATGCGAGCCAAATTCGCAATGATGTCCCCACGAAGTGTGTGAAAACATCGCCCTTATTACAAAGCAAAACTGCCACAAATTTTCTCACCGATATCCCGCGACACACCCCCTATCCCCCTCCCCCCATCCAAATGAAGAAAATCCTTGGTGCTGACTTGTCACTTATCACGTTATGTGCTTGCAGAATCGGTGTGCAAAGCCGCACTCGTGCTGGCGTGTGGAGTGAGCGCGAGTTCATATCGTTGTGGACGGAAGTGGGCAGACCGGATATCCCTCCCCGACCCGTCTTCATAAGCCAAAACTACACGTACGTCACGATCGAGATAGGGCCTGTGACGCTTAGCAACGGGCCGATATCCGGCTACTTCATTGTCGTCACCCCGGCCGAGGAAGACGTGGGGAAGCGGCGGCGAAAAAGAGACCTGCCCGACCCGGCGATTACCATCCCTATCCCGGGCTACACTACGGCCTTCCTAGCCGTGCAAGATGTTCTACGGACAAGGGAGTTCGTCGTTGGCGATACGCGCCGATATGGCGACTACCACAATCGCCTTCTGGAGCCATTCAGCGAGTATACTATTTACTTCGTGGTGGCCAGTTCGCTGGACGGCGTCACCAAGTTTGCTTTCTCGCAAATTGCTGACGCCATCTTCACTGGGCCCACCCCTCCTCCTACCACCCCGACCACTACCACACCCATCTACACGACCTCGACTACCACAGTGACAACCACGACCCAGCCTACCACCACGGTCGCGACCACGAAGAAGCCGAAGGCTGGCGACAGTGAGGATAACAGCGCCACCGTGGTCGTCATCGTTGTCGTCGTCGTTCTCGCCGTCATCCTCATTGTCATCATCATCATCGTCATCATCTGTTGTCTCAAGCGGAGCAAGAAAACAAGGTGCTGCACCTGTGTACTTACATTGTACTTAAAACGTCAATAAAAGGCGGGGGGGGGGGGGCGATATGAATGTATTGTAAACTTTTCACAGTATACTTCTATGTGTCAGTTTCATTGTCCCTCCTATGCTTCGATCTCTCTCTCTCTCTCTCTCTCTCTCTCTGTCTGTCTCTCTCTCTCTCTCTCTCTCTCTCTCTCCCCCTCTCTCTCTCTCTCTCCTGTCTCTCTCTCTTTCTCTCTTTCTCTGTCTGTCTCTGTCTATGTCAGTCTCTCTCTCTCTCTCTCTCCCTCTCTCTCTCTCTTTCTCTGCCTGTCTGTCTGCCTCTGTCTGTCTGTCTTTGTCTGTCTGTCTGTCTGTCTGTCTCTCTCTCTCTCTCTCTCTCTCTCTCTCTCTCTCTCTCTCTCTCTCTCTCTCTCTCTCTCTCTCTCTCTCTCTCTGTGTTTTTGTTTCGCTCTCCGTCTCTATCTTTCTTCCTGTATTCTGTCTCTCTCTCTCTCTCTCCGTCTCTCTATTTCCCTGTCTCGAGCTCTCTATCTTTCTGTCTCTCAAACACAGATCAGATAAGACCCTTTCAAAAATATCAGTAGCACAGTCAAAGCCCTCTTGTTTCCGCGCCCCCATAAACAGGTACGAGACGAAGGGAAACTGGGAGCAGTACTTCAACGACAACTACCCGCCGCTGCCGGCGACCAAGGAGAAGAAGCCGCTGTGGACGGACACGTGGAGCCTGGACGAGACCCGCAAGCCGGTCGTTAACGACGCCGGCAAGTACCACCCCGACGACCTCCAGGTATGCTCGCTTGTTACGAGACCCGCAAGCCGGTCGTTAACGACGCCGGCAAGTACCACCCCGACGACCTCCAGGTACGCTCGCTTGTTACGAGACCCGCAAGCCGGTCGTTAACGACGCCGGCAAGTACCACCCCGACGACCTCCAGGTATGCTCGCTTGTTACAGGACCCGCAAGCCGGTCGTTAACGACGCCGGCAAGTACCACCCCGACGACCTCCAGGTATGCTCGCTTGTTACAGGACCCGCAAGCCGGTCGTTAACGACGCCGGCAAGTACCACCCCCGACGACCTCCAGGTATGCTCGCTTGTTACAGGACCCGCAAGCCGGTCGTTAACGACGCCGGCAAGTATCACCCCGACGATCTCCAGGTATGCTCGCTTGTTACGGGACCCGCAAGCCGGTCGTTGACGACGCCGGCAAGTACCACCCCGACGACCTCCAGGTATGCTCGCTTGTTACGAGACCCGCAAGCCGGTCGTTGACGACGCCGACAAGTACCACCCCGACGACCTCCAGGTGTGCTCGCTTGTTACGAGACCCGCAAGCCGGTCGTTGACGACGCCGGCAAGTACCACCCCGACGACCTCCAGGTATGCTCTCTTGTTACGAGACCCGCAAGCCGGTCGTTGACGACGCCGGCAAGTACCACCCCGACGACCTCCAGGTATGCTCGCTTGTTACGAGACCGCAAGCCGGTCGTTAACGACGCCGGCAAGTACCACCCCCGACGACCTCCAGGTATGCTCGCTTGTTACGAGACCCGCAAGCCGGTCGTTGACGACGCCGGCAAGTACCACCCCGACGACCTCCAGGTGTGCGCGCTTGTTACGAGACCGCAAGCCGGTCGTTAACGACGCCGGCAAGTACCACCCCGACGACCTCCACGTACGCTCGCTTGTTACGAGACCCGCAAGCCGGTCGTTAACGACGCCGGCAAGTACCACCCCCGACGACCTCCAGGTATGCTCGCTTGTTACGAGACCCGCAAGCCGGTAGTTAACGACGCCGGCAAGGTGCCAACCCCGACGACCTCCAGGTATGCTCGCTTGTTACGAGACCCGCAAGCCGGTCGTTGACGACGCCGGCAAGTACCACCCCGACGACCTCCAGGTATGCTCTCTTGTTACGAGACCCGCAAGCCGGTCGTTGACGACGCCGGCAAGTACCACCCCGACGACCTCCAGGTATGCTCGCTTGTTACGAGACCCGCAAGCCGGTCGTTGACGACGCCGGCAAGTACCACCCCGACGACCTCCAGGTACGCTCGCTTGTTACGAGACCGCAAGCCGGTCGTTAACGACGCCGGCAAGTACCACCCCGACGACCTCCAGGTATGCTCGCTTGTTACGAGACCGCAAGCCGGTCGTTAACGACGCCGGCAAGTACCACCCCGACGACCTCCAGGTACGCTCGCTTGTTACGAGACCCGCAAGCCGGTCGTTGACGACGCCGGCAAGTACCACCCCCGACGACCTCCAGGTACGCTCGCTTGTTACGAGACCCGCAAGCCGGTCGTTAACGACGCCGGCAAGTACCACCCCGACGACCTCCAGGTACGCTCGCTTGTTACGAGAACGTCAAGCCGTGTTGTTTGATCAGAATAGAGAATGAGTGGCAGCATTTTTGACCGAAGAAAAGATGCCGGTTTTTATATTTGAGCTGATCACAGACAAAATGTTGTGTTGTTTACAGGTGTCCGAAATCCAGAAAAACAGGCCAAAGATATCTTTCGAAGAAGAATACAGGAAGCTAGCCGCTGGTCAGCATTTCCCGTGGAAAACGGCCATGCGACGAGAAAACGTGAGCAGGAACCGATTCGAGCACCTGCTGGCCTACGATCACAGCCGGGTACACCTTAAGGACCGAGAACCCGACGAAACCGATTACATCAATGCGAATTACATCAACAGCTTCACGAAGCATAAGGCGTTTATTGCGGCGCAGAGCCCGTTTAATACAGACACTGTCTACGACTTCTGGTACATGATTTACACGGAAGATGTCGCCCAGGTCGTGTTCCTGGCGCGCTTGATGGAAGATGGCGTCGTGAAGTGCGAGAAGTACTGGCCCGATGCCGGGTCGTTCCAAACCGATGATATCGTCGTCCGCCACGTGGAGACGGAACTCTACGCGAATTTCGTGGTGCGCATGTTCGACGTGTTGGTCGAGGGCAAAGATATCAAGCGGGTCACGCAGTACCAGTACACGAAATGGCCGGAGCATGGAATCCCGGACGATCCCATCCCGTTCTTAGAATTCAGGCACAAAATGAAGGCGGACAAAGAGATGGAAGGAGATTCTGGCAACGCGCCAATTGTGGTACACTGCGGGACGGGAGTGAGCCGAACTGCTGTGTTCATAGCCGTGGACTCGCTGCTGGAGCAGGCGAAATTAGAGCACGCGGTGAATGTCTTCAAATTCTGCCAGACGATGCGTCACATGCGCCCGAACATGGTGCGCACACTGAAACAATACATCTTCATATACGACGCCTTGTTCGAAGCTCTCATCACCAATTATAACCAAGTCGGCGACAATCTCAAGGTCAACTACAGACAACTCTCCCAGGTGAATCCCATCACTGACAAGTCGTACTTTCGAGAACAGTTCGAGACTTTGGAACACTACTTACCGGAAAATGCCGCGACGGAGTTCAAAGCGGCCTTGAAAGAGTCGAACGCATCCAAAAACCGCTTCGGTGCCATTGTGCCACCGGAGCGGTTCCGGCCCATGCTGCGGACTCAGGGAGGCCTCGGCCGCTCGGATTACATCAATGCCGTATTTATAGACTCATACACGACGCCAAATGCTTACATCGTGACGCAGACGCCGCTGGAGAACACGGTGGTCGATTTCTGGAAGATGGTGTACGACTTAAATGTAGGTGAACTCTTAACCGTAATGCATCGAAGTGCGTGATTTGTGTCCGAGCTCTGGATGAACGGTATGGCATTTAAAACTAAAAGTTAGGGAGTTAACAAAGGGAAAATTTATTATCATTTATTTAATATTTATTTATTTTGTGTGTTAAGGAGTTCATTTTCTAGGTTCATTGTCTGGTCTCCACTTTCTTGGTTCGCTTTCTGGATTCCACATACTGGGTTCACTTTCTGCCTGTCCTGGGGTGAGAATTTGATGAAAGGTTTGAAGTTATCATACAGTCGTTATTTGCGAATATTTGTTAAAATTCAAGAGTCTGATTTCGTGCAGGTGAACACGATAGTGAACATGAACGGGGGAGACTTCCGGGAGGAGAGCTGCGCTTATTACTGGCCGCAGAGGCGGGGCGAGGCCAAGTGGGAGCCGTTCTTTGTCAGCCTGGAGGAGGAGTTTGACGAGGATCACGTGACCGTGAGAACCCTCAAACTGACCAATGGCGCGAAGCCAAATGAAGAGCCGAGGGAAGTTCGTCAGTTTCAGTTTGAATCCTGGCGAATGTATGAAAGGGTAAATAGTTTTTTCGTGTGGGAGGGGGAGGGGGGAGGAGCGGGAGGAGGGGGAGGAGGGGGGATTTGTATGGGAAATATTGTGGAATTATTTATCCCTTTTCAGATTATTTTTCTGGTTACGGAATGAAATAAATTTTACAAAGGAATCTATAAAATTAGCGGAAGTCTCTGAATTAACTATAAGGCTATTTTAAGGCACATTTTTTTTCAAATTTAACCTATATTATTATTATTATTGTTATTTTTATTACTATTATTATTATTATTGTGGATGGGTTTTTCAGACTCCGTGGTCACGAGAGGGTTTTATCCAGCTCCTGGAGATGGTGGAAGAATGGCAGGACGAGACTAACACGTTTGACTACCCGGTAGTCATACATTGCATGGATGGAGCTAGTCAGAGTGGTCTGTTTGCTGCTTGTTCGGTAGTCATCGAAATTATGCAGGTAGTCATCGTTGTTATAAGACAGATGGCCTCTGAGAGATCTATCTGTTATGTATATACACAGAGTGGAAGGATATTTTAAAAAGTAGTCCCTCACTTTATGAGTAACTATTTCGCGGAATCCCCAGTGGGCCTGCGGAGTAAAAAGATGTCATCGGAAATTATGCAGATAGTGAGTCAATGTTAAATGTGAACCGCTGTGCGCAAGTAAATATATGAAAATGAAACAATAATGACAACAAAAAACTTGTTGTGGCGTGGGGCGCTCTGACCAGTAGCATTTCAAGTAACTCAAGCTTAGAGAAAGAAACACTGACTGTTGCTGTCTCTTGCTGTCGTTTTTCAGGAGGAAGGCGAAGTGGACATTTTCCACGCCGTGAAGCACATGAAGCGGCGCCGACGGCAGCTGATCGGAAACCTGGTCAGATTCTTTAATGGATTCTAATATTTTTGTTTCAATGTCACAAGTTAAAACCAAAGCGGATTTAAATTCTCATGTGCTTGACTTTAAGACTGATATCAAATGTGAGGAACCAAAGTGTCGCACGTAAAAGGGCCAAGGTGATCAGTTAAAGTGTTCAATAACTCGGAATTCGATGTCGAAATACTTTAAACCTCCAACTTTTCATGGTCCCACGCCTTCTAATGTTTCATTTTTTATTGGACAACTCGAAAGATTCGATATCTGGAACAGTTTTCGTCGGTTTAACCCGGTTCGAGTTATCGAATACGCGCTGTAGTTTCCATGCGGTCCCGTAGTCACGTGGTTACTCTGGCAAGGTTTCCTGTACATTCTGACATCGGCTGTGTTTGGTTCGCAGGAGCAGTACAAGTTTATCTTCAAGATGATGTGGGACTTTATGAGTACGCGCATGGAGAAAAAGACCTTCGTGCCCAATGATCAACTGGACGAGCCAAATGTACGCACGCTGAACTCGCTGAAGCTCAGCCAACAGCAGGGGATGTGAACTCACTCAGCCAGCATCAGGGCATGTGAACTCACTCAGCTTACAGCAGGGGATGTGAAGTCACTGGGCAAGCATCAGGGCATGTGAACTCACTCACCCAGCATCAGGAATGTGAACTCACTCGCCCAGCATCAGGGGATGTGAAATCAACAGCTGCAACTGTGAAACCGACAGCTGGAACTGTGAACTCACTTAGGCAACAGCTGGGACTGAGCACTCACGACAACAACAGGGGTTGTGAACTCGCTTCGCTAATATTAGGGGTTGTGAGGTCACTACCAATATCAGGGGTTGTGAGCTCTTTTGGCCAACAGCTCTGGCTGTGAACTCAATTAACCAAGAGTAATCATCTGTGATATTTCAATCTACGATCGAGGATTTCACTCTTGATCTTGACCTTTTGACCCGTGGAGAATAATTTTTTAATGGTTTTATATTTTTAAATAAAATAATAAGTGGAATTATTTATAATGTTAGTTATATATCTCCACGTTAGCCACAAACGCAAAAAAAATATTGAATATATTCTTACTGTTTGAAGTCGGTCTGTGAGGACCTGACCGCGTTTCCAAATTTTGAACCCGTTCCAGCCCTAAATGCTTTCCCAGGGAGGATTCAGGGCAGTTTTCAGTGGATCCCTGTTCAAGTCGAATCGTTAGTATGTTGTATCTGTACAGTACGAGAATGCCTTACAAGAGTCTGACATATGACGTCTGTGACGTATGACGTCTGTGACGTATGAAGTCTGTGACGCATGAAGTCTGTGACGTAAGAAGTCTGTGACGTATGAAGTCTGTGACGTATGACGTCTGTGACATATGAAGTCTGTGACGTATGACGTCTGTGACATATGAAGTCTGTGACGTAATTAGTCTGTGACGTATGAAGTCTGTAACGTATGAAGTCTGTGACGTATGACGTCTGTGACGTAAGAAGTATGTGACGTATGTCGTTTGTGACGTATGAAGTACATGACGTACATAGTGCATTGTACATAGCTTTTTCTTTGCATTTTAGTAACGTTAATCAGTTTTGGTAATTAGAAAAAGTATATTATTGAAGATTAGTTATTTATTAAGAAGTAATAAAATGAAAATGCCCAAAAGCATTATGCTCTGTCGCGTTTGTCATAGAGATGAGGCCCTTTTAGGGTTTCAGTCCTCTCAGGTGTGTACATTACATTTTATGAGGAATAACGGTGGAGGGGTGGGGGCATAATGCTTTAGTACACTGGGGCTGCCCGTATAGGTTGAGGATCAATTCAAATTGGCGAATATGGCGTCCTTCACATTTTTATGGAAGTTTAGGCCAAATTTTATACACCACAGTTTGGTCGTTTGTCAGCCGCCCCCCCCCCCCCCCCCGCTCCCGGCGCGTATCGTGGAGCCGGGGCTATACTTTTCGGGCCTGTCCGTCCACTTTATTGTAAACACGTTCAAGCCTACATTTCTTGATCTATTGTCGAAATATATGGGAGGTATGGAAACTGGTAGGGATCGGTGTTGTCAGTGACTCAGGTCAGCCCAAGGACAGTTGCCCAGCTGAATTTTACAAATATACACCAACCTTGATCACTTGAGTGAGTTTGTTGACAAGATCATGACTGTATTTTTCGATCGATTCTTGAAATATTTCAAATGTAGGTAGTGTGGGAGGTTATTTTTTCTTTTTTTCTTCACCTTTTTTTTTTTTTTTTGTGCTTAGAGAGGAGAGAGGGAAGGTGTTACTTGCCTTTGTACACAGATGAATTGAAACACTTCAGTACTTATCTCTTTTGCCGATGAATTTAAATCAAGACTCTGCTGGGTACTGACATAAGAGCGACGACGACTGCGCGAGGACAGCTGCACAAGGACGGCTGCACAAAGATGACTGGACGAAGACAACTTCAGAAGAACGACTGCACAAGGATGACTGGATGAGGACGGCTGCACAATGACAACTGCACGAGGACGGTTGTACAAGGATGACTGCACGAGGACTGCTGCACAAGGACGACTGGACGAGGACAACTTCAGAAAAACGAGTGCCCAAGGACGACTGCACGAGAACGGCAGCACAAGGATGACTGCAGGAGAACGCTTGCAGAATGACGTCTGCACGAGGACGGTTGCACAAGGATGACTGGACGAGACGGCTACAGAAGGACCACTGCAGAAGGACCACTATACGGGAACGGCTGCATGATGACGATTTCACGCAGTTATAGTTATATATGTAAAAGCTGGGAACAGAGAAATATTGTATTTTCTGTGGTAGGGGAGACGGAGGGGGGGCGGGGGTAGGGATAGCCCGAAGATTGATCGTAATTAAATTGTGCTTCATCGAAATCTATTAACTTGAAAATAATATAGCATAAAACGTAGACAAGATATTCAACACAGTTTTTTAGGCATATATGTCTGGCTTATTGCACACCCAACTTAAGAAACAGATGGCAAGGTTTTTAGCCGGCGTTGGCTTTCCCTAAAGCAGGAAAAAGTGGCGTGTCTGCGTCAACTTTAAAAGAAAGAAAAAACAGAGAGAAAAACTTCCAATGAAAACAGAAAGTGAAATAATAGTGTGCGCTTTCCACAGTGTGTCAGTTTTTACTTTGTGTCAGTTTTTACTTTGGTTTATTCTTTCATCTGTCCTTCTGTCAATCCCACCGTTGATTTAAAAAGGTGGAAAAAAAAACATACAAAGAAAAGTAACTTATTTCATGCCAAAAGTGTGTCACGGATTTTCCGCCTCTTACACGTTTTGCATACAAATCTGAAAATGATGGGCATTTCGCATTTGAAGTTTTATGGAATTATATAAACAAATAAGCATTGTTTTCCATTTCACAGCACCCCGCTATTCCGTAGCTTTGCCTCTCTGATCTTCCGTAAATTTTCTACTCTTATCTTTTCTATTACATTCTTTGTAGATACGTTATCTGGATCGGGATTTTGTTTACATTTGTCCACGTACTGGTCAGCATGAAGCACATAATTCCAGAGGGTAACCAGAACCTGTGGTGGGCATTTGGTCATGGCTATTTTAGTGTCTAAGATAATATCACAATATTTCGGCTTTCTATCCGTCCAATAGGCAAATTTACCAGGCTTATGAATATGCGTCACATTGATTATCTTACCCAGAATGCCTGTGATGTATACGTCATCAATGAAGACCCATGGTACAAACATAGAGATACGGTACAACTCGGGGACAACATCCATTGTGATAATATAAGCGGAACCCGATTCGTAAGGAGGGAAGAACTGAAACGGAAACTGATCTTTGCTTAAATTCCACTTTCCTCTTCGGTACACTTTGGACTTGCCGTTGTACGGCCCCATTACGCTTCTCTCCAGTTTCTCCTCAGTCAAGATTGCGGTTAAATGCGGTATGTTTATAAACATGTCATCGTCACTTTTTAATAGGTACGGCACGTGGCGACAATTCTCAGACGCATACTTTAAGCCCAGTAAGGACTTGAGGGTCATGTTTTTATAATCGTCCGTGAAGTCGCCTTGCAGAATGTCCCCATGCTGTGAACTTTCCTTTGCCACTGCGCTATTAAATTTTGGCAAAGTTGATTGGCCAATGACAAAGTGGAGAATGATGCTTCGCGAATATTCTTTTTGCCCCCACTTTGCGCCGCTTTTCCTCAAACTTCCCCATGTGTTCCGAATAGCATCCCTTCGTTCTTGATAATCCGGTTTCGAATGGACCAGTACCAATAAAAATGTATCACCCGTACAGCTTGTGTTGGGTATTATTGAAAAAGTGTATGTGAATTGATTGACAACATAATCGCGCTCACGGTAAAATTCCGCTTCCATGCGCGCTAATACTTCCGGTGCTAGTGTTGTGGTACTGGTTTTGTTTCGGCTGTATGCTTTTTCTTTTATCAAACGTGCCCATTTTGAATTAGACATCGCATCATTGGTACTAGCATTGTGGCGATTTTCGGAGTCTTTACTCTCGCCTTGGCCTGGTATATTTCGGGTATGGTGGTGAATTTTGTTGGACAATTCTGAGATATTTTTGTAGTAGGCTGCGTCGAGAGCAGGAATGTCAATCTGATCTTCAAGTCGCACGTTTAACCTGTGGTGGGAACTTTCAAGGTCATCCGCTGACTGGGTTAGCTTTCTGTTGGCCTCGATTTCCTGTCGGTGAATACGAGGCCATGACTGGCTGCCCGGCGCGTTGTAAGCTGCCGCGCCAATTCTGTTTGTTCCGAGATTGACTGCCGCCTCTCTGTTCTCAAAATGAGCTAGTAAAACATGCTCAAATAGAAGAAATGAGTTAACAAAGAAGATAGATACCAGCCATGTTTTGTATCGTCTTTTCCAGTGCCACAGCAATCGCCTTGGATACATAGGGTATTGTGACACTTGTGGCTGTGTGTTATACAATGGTCATCGTTGATTCCGTCGCCTTGGATACACAGTGTGACACTGTTTTGGCTGTGTGTTACACAATGTCTGTCGTTAATTCCGTCGCCTTGGATACACAGTGTGACACTGTTTTGGCTGTGTATTACACAATGTCTGTCGTTGATTCCGTCGCCTTGGATACACAGTGTGACACTGTTGTGGCTGTGTGTTACACAATGTCTGTCGTTAATTCCGTCGCCTTGGATACACAGTGTGACACTGTTTTGGCTGTGTGTTACACAATGTCTGTCGTTAATTCCGTCGCCTTGGATACACAGTGTGACACTGTTTTGGCTGTGTATTACACAATGTCTGTCGTTAATTCCGTCGCCTTGGATACACAGTGTGACACTGTTTTGGCTGTGTTATACAATGTCTATCGTTGATTCCGTCAACATGCCAAACGATATCTATAATAAATAAGTAATACAATTAATTCTATAATTCTATAATAAAACCCTTGTCATGCTGTTACACTTTACGTGGGATTTGATATAGCTCGCAAGGCGGGGTGGGGACAGTTCGGTCTTGAACCGCTCTAGTTAATTCTGAAGACAAGACGACAAGATTTTCTCAGTTTGGCTACATTTTTCATCAGTTATATTTCTCTCTCTCTCTCTCTCTCTCTCTCTCTCTATATATATATATATATATATATATATATATATATATATATATATATATATATATATATATATATATATATATATATATATATATATATATATATATATTGCATTAGAAGTTAGATGGCACTAGATAAACATATTTTCTTATTTTTAAGCGTTTAATATTTATTTTAATTCTGTGGTGAAAGTGATCAAAGTCTACTGTAATTCTCAACAAAGTGAGAATGGCATACAATGCTTCCCCTTTCGTTTTAATCTAAATAGCGTTGATGCTTTAAGAAAGATTACGAGCTTTGTATCGTATTAAGTACAGTAAAACCTCCGTTAGGGGAAACCTGTCGTTGAGGAACAGGCTCTTATAGCGAAGCTACTGTCCGGTTTCTAATTCCTATTATTTCTTTCATCAGTCACCCCATTTGGGGAACACCTGTGTATAATGCCGGTTACAAAAGCGTTCTTTATATCCCTTTCATTGCGTTATAATTCACAGATATTGATTTAGTTTGAGTCAACATTACGTACGTTTGAAAAGCAAGAAAAAAAAGGACTTTTATTGACAACATTTTCGTCAATCATCTTCATGCAGACTCGAAATAAACCTATGTTGTTTTGGGACAATGAAATAACACGGGTCATTCTTTGTTTAATTGTCTTAATACCTGGCTGCTGTACTTAAATATTTACATATTTCATCTGATGTATATTAAACAATTACCAAGGACAAGAGTTGAATTATCACAGCCACATCATCTCGTCATCACACCTCTGCTGATACCACACATCTTGAAAACGGTGTCTCTTTAGTTTATAAACTTCTATAAACTTACTATTTATGTATTCCCGTGATATTTTGTAATCCAAAATTTCACGTTCGATATTGTCGCAGTGACTAAATTGAAGACATTGCTTTTTCACTTCCCTGTTGATACGTTTCACAAATGTATCAATATCGTTTAGCTGAAAGCTGTATTGCTTTCTTACTTCTTTTGTACAGGTTTTGCTGATAATATATCACAGTATATTCGAATAGATGAGAGGTGCAGTGTTTTTAAGTCTGACTGCAGACAACAGTTTCATTTTTTATGTTCTTGCGTTGTATAAACTTTTTGTTATGTGTGTTCTGTTTTGTTTTAGCGTTGAGGATAAAGGCATCTCAAGCCTTCGTGATATATATATATATATATATATATATATATATATATATATATATATATATATATATATATATATATATATATATATATATATATATATATATATATATATATATATATACCTGGCATTACGCTAAAGCGCGATAAAACTGCACGGGGAGGAAAGTATGCATTATGATTTGCGGTGAACCGTAAACTTCCACTCCTTAAAATGGGGCTGCATGAAAGGGGTTTCTTACATTCTGTACTTCAGGGGAGTGCACTCTCAAATGTCCAGTACATGCGTGTGTGTGTGTGGGGGGGGGGGGGGGTATCAGAACTTGAAGGGAACTAGATTTCTTTTTTTGGGGGGGGGATGAGGAGGGGGCAGAGAGTTAAAAAACGTCACTATGCAAACCTTGTAGTCGAGAACATGGTCGGTAAATTTCTAACGTTGGAGGGCACAACAACAACAAAACTTCATAATGCAAACCTTGTAGGAGAGAATGTCGTCCGTAAGCTTGTGGCGTATCATCTGAAGATCATTTTATGATAAGCTGAATCATTTATTTGAATTTATTGGAAATCTGTTATTTATAGGTACGTGACGGGGGTGGGGGTGGGGAGGATGCATGGTCCAAGGTCAAGAAATTCTACATGTAAACTGTTGTAGACTTTGTTGTCTTGGCGATACCATGTTATTCTTCCAATTGATTTATTTATTTATTTATTATTATTATTATTATTATTATTATTATTATTATTATTATTATTATTATTATTAACACTAACATTGTTATTATTGTAATTATTAATAATATTATTATTTTTTATTTATTTGTTTAATTACTTTTTCTGGAAGTGGCTTCCTTTAAGAGTTAGTTTTGGATTTGCTTAATCTGTACATTTAAAAAACAATACGTGTTCAAAAGCTGTCAGGCTACCCCTGCTACTTTATGTATGACTGTTCTGTTTCCGTTCAGGCTAAATAGTCACCGTTTTAGCAGATGTATATTCGCAAGTTAATAGTGTAGTTTGTAAAGCATTTCAAGTGAAAACCTTATTATATCTGTGATATGGTATTCATGCCATGTACCACAAAAACTTGTCCTGGCTTTCATACAGCAAAACTGTACTTCACGAATATGGGCCCTGTCTGTCTGGACTTTTTTTGTGACTTGACAACTCGGTGTCAAATCCATTCAAAGCAACTTCAGCAGTTTGTGATGTCTGAGTCATTTTATGTGATCATAAATGAAAACTGATTGAAATTTGAAAACGGAACTCAGAGAGCATCTTGCTGTGAGGGGTGTCGAAAGATGAAGTTGAAAACTGCAAATTATCATCACCTGTCTTCCGCTCAGTTTTAGGCAAAAACAGTTATTGCCAGAATAATTAAGCTTGGTACTTTAATCAAATTTAAATTAGTGCGTGCGCCCTTACTTTAGGTTCAGTCCCCAAACGCGCAGGACATAGCTGAGATTAAAAACTGCACGCTTGTTTTTAAGGCTAGAAACTGACATGTTATGCGGGATGTTATGTCATAAGTGGTGCGTTTATTTTCACATTACTTATCTGAAAAACTGCTACGCTCGTGTGTCGTGGAACAGTGGTTCGTGCCTGTTACTTATTCCAAGTCATGCTTCTGGTATGGTGTGAGGTTGATTGTGTAAAAAACAGGCCAAAAATGAAATAGGCCGACTTCTCATCCAACTTTTTAGCCACAGCTTCTTTCAGAAGCAGGTGCTATAGCAGTCGTTGAAAGTATGTGCATATGTGCGGTTTTTAGCTTGAATTTTTTTATGGTAGCGGACATAAGCACCTACCTGACTATTACTTTTTTGGCAATTTGCCAAAAATTGGCGGAATTATTGGCCAAAATCCACATTTCTTTAAAACGTATCTTTTCCTAGGGTTTTGATGAAAACGCTCTAAAATTTTGGTTGCAGGTGGGGTGCATAAGTGTCCCCCTGACTTCTACTTTTTTGGCGATTAGCCAAAAATTGGGGAAAATATTGGAGAAAAAACAATTTTTTGCAAAATTTTAACTGTCTACAGGAAAACAGTCTTACTGTCTTGAAATTTTAAGTGAAGGTAGCAGGCGTTACTACTTACCTGGCTATTAATTATGTCTTTCCGACCAAGGGGAGACATATGGTGCTTGTATGTTCTGTGTCTGTGTATGCATGTGTGTGTGTTTGTGTGTGTGTGTGTCAGTCTGTTGTGAACAAAATGTGTGCAAGTAAACTCGATAACAAAATGTCGGATCGACTTGACTTGATCTGTTCATTCCTTGGGTAGGTCGGACGGTTCTGTCAACTTTTGACGCATGTTAAGTTATTAGAGAAGGCGTATAACGTCATTACGTAAAAATCTTGTGCGCGAAATTTTTCAGCCGCTGAACATCAAGTTCAAGTTCGAACTTGGTGGGATTGTTGTTTGCTAGGTCCGAAAGATTCTTTCAAATTCTGTCGCGAGGACAGTGAATGACGTTATGATGTAAAATCTGACGTATACATTTTGCTGTGATGGCAATTAATGTACAGGTGTGGGATGGGCTGTGGGTCACCAGTTGACGCGTGAGGTCACCTTTGTTGACCGGGCCCATGAATTCTATGCATTTAAATGTGTTTAGCTGAAATTTCTATGAATTGATTTGATGTGCAACAATATACTGCTTGTGTCCCATAGTGCATGTGTACGTTCAATACGTGTACCCATTGTTCCAATGTTTGAAAAACATTGTGACTAATGTTTGAAAGGCACACGTGGGTTCAATGTTTGGCCTGTGTTGAACATTTTATTGAGCATTGGTCAAATGTTATTTTTCTTTCGCGGGGCGCGGTCATTTTGATTTCATTCTGTGCAGCGATGGCAAAGGCATAAGACGTGCCGGTGTGGCTTGTTGGGCTAAGGCAGCTCTTTGTGATGTGCTGGTCAAAGCAGCCTTTTGTGATGTGTTGGGCTAAATGCCTGCTGTATTAAATAAAATGTATATTGGCTACGGAAAAAGCCTCATGTAAATATGTGTTGATCGCTGGTTGGTAATTTACGGACGTGTATACGATTCACTGGGTGAGTTAACTTTATATTGGGTTAAGTTAATTTGATATCGGGTTAAATTAATTTTATATCGAGTTAATTTAATTTTGGTATGTGATTTAGTAATGTATTTATTTCTTCATATAAATATGAGTATTTTGTGAGGGAGTGTCATAGATTTTTTCGTGCATGTGATAAGTAAATATCTGCTGGAAGGATAGGAGAATCTTGCTATTTATAAACTGAGAAAATGGGGAATTTTGGACATGTGTAAAACAAGGCTTGATAGAATTCAATTTTAAGTGAATATTTATGGTGTATATTTGTTCCCACAGTTTTTTGCACCGTGTTGATGAGTGGGGCCGGGAACAAGATTTGACCGATGTCGTCTATGTGATCTTGTGATGTCAGTCATCTGAGTTCGTCTGTGTGACCTCGTGATGTCGGTCATCTCTGTGACTTCGTGAGGTCAGTCGTCTGAGTTTGTCTGTGTGACCTCATGATGGCGGTCTTTTGAGTGGGACTGGGGACAAGATTCGATTGATATCGTCGCCTGTGTGATCTTATGAATATCTCCATCTGGTGTGACATTACGGGATGTAATGGACGTCGAGCATTTAAGCCATTCGCCGTCTGACCGTTGATAAAGTTACAGGTCACGTATCCTGTTTGACGTCAATCATATGTACGGGAGTTTGGCAGGATCCTTTTGATGACGTCACCCGTCTGCATATGACTTTCTTGATGACGTCACCCGTCTGCGTGTGACCTTTTTGATGACATTACTCGTCTGCGTGGGACTTCTTCCGTCACTAGTCTGTTTGGGACTTGGTGATGACGCCATTCGCCTGTGTGGGACCTGCTTAACATCGTTCGTCTGTTGTGACATAACCGAGGTCACTGTGTGTTCGATTATTTAGCTGGGACAAACAATTACTGTTAAAAATAATAAGGGGTTTTTGTGTTGGCATCTGAGTATCGGTATTTTTATTGTATTTTTTTATGTGTATAAAGTGTGAATAAACTTTTCATGTTTAAGGAGCTAGTATTTATTAGCATTGGAAACACTTAGTCCTGGACCTTTTCAGCTTGCTAGCAGACTGTTGTGTAGTTAAATAAATGGGGGCTCGTATTTACTTCACTACAATTTTGGGGGCTCGTCCGGGATGGGAAGGTAACTTGTTCTGGTATGGATTGGATGGAAAGTTAGATGGTTTTGATAGGGATTGGATGGGAAGGTAAATTGTTCTAACATGGATTGAGTAAATAATTTTGTAATTCGTTAAACTGATTTAATATCGTATTATATAATATCGATGTGAAACGGGATGTGATGTAGTCTTTAAATCAAAAAGAGTGTATTCTTTATTTTTCATTTGTAAATTATGATGAGGTGTTAAAAAATTGTTTCATAATTGTAAAGGGTCGAATGAAGAAAAGAAAGGTACTCATCAGCACTTTAACAGGACTGTCTTAGTCTCTCAATAGTGTGTCTCCATCGCATTAGTGAGTTGCACTTAAGAAAGCAAGTTCTCTGCATAGATTAAATGACAAAGTGTGACTGCCGGTACCCGGTTTTGTCGTCAGTTTTTGCATCCAATAAGATATTTGCTTGTCTAATGAAACAAACTCGTTTGGTAAATCGAGTGACAAGAAATACTTATTGAGGAGATATATCTTGTTTTGTCTTGTGTGAAAATCCAGTTGGAATCGTGTGTTGAATTCGATTTGCAGAATTCAAATTCATATCTGGAGAATCTAAGAAAAGTTGGATTTTGACAGGTATCTGAAGGAAAGATACATGTAGAAGTTGCTTAGCATTTAAGTTGCTTAGTGTCGTAAAGTCCGTGGAGACTGTACTGTTCTTGCCGTGAAGTGTCTTAGGTTAGGTATTAAGACAAGAGAACGAGTTCAGAGTGTGTCCTGTTTGTCCATTGTCAGTCCGTCGGTATATCAGTTCGTTACCTCTTTACAATAAGTAAACAGGTACCATAATGTGAGTCTGTCTGTCGGTCCGTCGACTCATAATTACAGTCTTCAATATACAGTGCACCCATACAAGCCTTTTCAACGTGAAGTGTCTTATGGTTAGTTATATAAGACAGAAAAGGTATTGCTAGGGTCGCAACTGAACTTCTTCCAATTACTTAAAGAAGCAACTGCCTCATATCTTATCGTTATTCTAAACCACAGGAAATCTAAAATAAAACAGCATCAAGTACAGTTATACGGTCCGTCTGTCATTGGTTCCATTGTCCGTCTATTAAATTATTTCTTTCTATAATTTCATAGATTTACACTAAAAAATGCACATTTAAATTTTGAATTCAACGCAAAATTTAAACTTTCAAAATTACTATATACTCAAATATTTAAAGTTTTGTTAAACAATTACATCGGTTACAAACCACAAAAATTTATATAACCATTCATTTTATTTGAAAAACTTACAATTTGGAAGCGGATAAATTTACAGCAACGTCATGGATTTTGCAAAATATCTCGAGATGGGAGACAAGCTTGGATTAAAGGACAAAGATTTGTGGGATTTTGCAAACAGCCGGGAACAGAAAGACATCGAAAGAGATGAGAGATCAATGGCTCGAGAAGAAAAGAAAGAGCTACTGGAAAAGGAAAAGTTACAACTTCAGGCCCAAATGGAACGTGAAAACTTTGAAAGAAATCGACAACTTGAACAAGAAAAATTTGAAAGAGAATTACGTATGAAGAAAGAAGAACAGGAACACGAATTACAAATGATGAAATTGCAATTGGAATTACAAAGTAAAAAGGGAGCTGGTGAACAGAATCAGTCGTTGATGTCTACTGGACACAATCACGGGCAAAAGGGACCTAAGCTTCCATACGTTGATGAAAACAAAGACAACATGTATGCATACATTCGACGATTTGAGCGCTTCGCCACATCTAATGAATGGCAAGAAGAACACTTAGCGACATACCTCAGCGCTTTATTACGAGGGAAAGCTTTGGAAGTGTACGCTCAGATGCTCGCTTGTGACGTCAACAATTACAAAAAGCTTAAAGCGGAACTTTTAAAGAAGTATCAAATGACAGAAGAAGGATACAGAAAACGTTTTCATTCGACAAAAATGGAACGTGGAGAAAATGCAAGCCAGTTTATAGCAAAGCTGTCTGACTGCTTCGACAATTGGATTGAGCTTGCTGGAATTCCAAAGAATTTTGAGGGATTGAGGAACTTCATGATAGCTGAGAAATTTTTACACGCTTTTCCTACTGAAGTTTCAATGTACATCAGAGAGAAGGAGCTTCACGACTTGAGTGAAATTTCTTCTGCTGCAGAAGTATACATGGAAGCCCATCGGATTCAACCCAAACCAGCAGACAAGAAGATACAAAGTAAACCAAAGGAGACATTTGGCAAAGACAATAATTCGTCAAAGGCACAAACCAACGAGAGTATCAAAAATCAACAATATATCACTTGCTTTTACTGCCAGCAAAAGGGACATAAAGCAAATGAATGTCGTGCAAAGCAAAAAGCCATGAATGCCTCAGCCGCTGTTAACGTGCAAGAAGATGACAGTTCGGAGCCAGAACTAGAGAAGCACACACTATCAACTTGCATAGCAACGTCAAACGGCCACCAGTGTAAGGGTTGGAAGAGAAAACCATCGGACCGATTACCAAGCATGGAATGCGCTAACGCTTTACCGGAAGATAAACACTTCATGCAACTTCTACCAATTGTTAAAGGCACAGTCAACAATACAGAGGTTCAAGTTCTGCGTGATACAGGTTGCACTACCGCTATCATCCGTAAAGATTTAGTGAAACCACAGCAGTTTATTAACAAAAAGGGACGATATATTTCAGTAGATCAAACAGCTCGCATCGCACAGTTTGCTGAATTGCATATCGAGTCTGCATTTTACACAGGTGTTATGGAATTTTTGTGTCTGGATGAACCGCTTTGTGATGTGATTCTTGGAAATCTTCCAAAGATTATAGAGCAGCCTAACGACTTCATTTTCAACAAAGCACAACAAATAGACAAACATTCAATGGTAAAAACAGACAGTAAATCTGCAACTAAATCTGAAGAAAGTACACTAGCTATCACAACAAGGAGCCAAGCTGCGGAGCAAAACAAGCCACCAAAGTTATTGAAGATTCCTATTCTTCCAGAAATGGGTGATAATCTTCAGTTCAAGACATGTCAAGACAAAGATCCAACACTACACCAAGCAAGGAAATGGTGTGAGATCAAGAAGTCAAAAGTGAACGAAGAGACAAAGGAAGCCACAACCTTTAAGAAGTTTCAAGGATTGTTGTATCGCACAACGTATTCCATAGAAATCGACAACGACGTGAGGGGAAAAAAACTCGTGGTACTAAAGAAGAACACACAAACCGTGATGAAATGTGGTCACGAATCAGTCATGGCAGGACATATGGGTATTCATAAAACAACTGAAAGGATACAGTCGAACTTTTACTGGCCAAATATGTATGACGACATTTCTAGATTTTGTAAATCTTGTGACATTTGCCAACGTACAGTACCTCGTGGTATGATACCAAAAGCGCCACTAGTGAATTTGTCAATCATTACAACGCCTTTTCAGCGAGTAGCGATCGACTTAGTTGGACCATTTTTTCCATCTTCTGCAAGAAAGCATAGGTACATTCTAACTATGGCTGACATGGCAACAAGGTATCCAAAGGCAATACCATTGACAAATATCGACACGGTTACAGTAGCTGAAGCATTGCTGAAGATGTTCAGTGACATAGGAATTCCTCAGGAAATTCTGAGCGATCGTGGAACTCAGTTCACATCAGATGTGATGAAAGAAGTCCACCGCCTACTGTCAGTCAAAGCCATTAATACAACACCATACCATGCTCAGTGTAACGGTCTTTGCGAGAAATATAATGGCACATTAAAACAAATGATAAAGAGAATGATACAAGATCAACCAAAGGAATGGGATCGCTTCATTGAACCACTGCTATTTGCATATCGCGAAGCACCTCTGGACAGTTTAGCAGGATTTTCGCCCTTTGAGTTGTTATATGGGAGAACAGTGCGCGGTCCAATGTCCATTCTGAAGGAAATCTGGTCAAAGGAACAGATAGAAGAGAGGTCAAAGACACTTATGAGTATGTGCTTGATCTACGCGAACGACTTTAAGAAACTTGCAAACTTGCAGCAGAAGAACTTCGGAAATCGCAAATCAAACAGAAAGGCTACTTCGACAAGAAGGCTACACCGCGAGTACTCAAGACTGGTGATGAAGTTCTCATATTACTTCCAACCGATAACAACAAACTTCTTATGAAATGGAAGGGACCTTACGTCGTCAAGGATCGAGTTGGAATTAACAACTACGCCATACAGCTGCCTGAAAGAGTGAAAATTTTTCACATCAACATGCTCAAACAATACTTACGACCAACGCCAGAAACAAACGTGGTTTCAGTTGCAGCTATTACTTTTGAAGACGACCAGGTGGACAGCGAACATCCTGACATCGTTGGCATCAGCAACAGCAAACAAGAGGAAACTTATAAGGACGTCAGTATCAATCCTGATCTCACGACAAAACAAAAGCAAGAAATCTCAGCCCTAATCAAAGAATTCAGCGATATATTTTCTTCAAGACCAGGAGTAACCAACTTGGGTGAACACAAAATAACTCTTACAGATAAAGAGCCAATCCGATGTAAACCATACCCTGTACCATACGCTATGTACAACGACATGGAGAAAGAAATAAGAGGAATGTCAGAGATGGGGATTATTGAGCTTTCAGATTCTCCGTATTGCTCTCCAATAGTGATCGTTAAAAAGAAAGAAGGATCCGTGCGCTACTGTCAAGACATGCGACAGGTTAACAAAGTGACAAAGTTAGATTGCGAACCTAGCCAGACATTGATGCAATATACGCACAATGCGCAAACGACAAATACTTTTCAAAGCTTGACTTCTGCAAAGGATATTGGCAAATCCCACTGGAAGATAGCTCGAAGGAGATCACCGCATTCTCAACACCGTTTGGACATTACCAGTACTGCATGATGACATTTGGACTCATAAATTCTGGTGCAACCTACTCTAGAATGATGAGAGAGCTCATTCGGTATTTGAAAAACAAAGACAATTTTGTCGACGATGTTCTCAGTCACACAGTTACCTGGAAAGAACAACTTAGTTCTCTCAGAGCCTTGTTTGAAAGGATTAGAGCTGCTCGACTTACAGTGAAACCTTCCAAGTGTTTCTTCGGATATAGTGACATTGAATTCACTGGCCATCGTATCAAAGAAGGCTTGCTGATGACACAAGAAGACAAAGTTCAGAAGATTCAGGAGGCAAATGCACCTCAAACCAAGAAACAATTGAGATCCCTGTTGGGACTGACTGGATATTATCGGAAATTTATTCTAAACTACGCAACCAAAGTCAAATCCCTTACCGATCTAACAAGAAAGAATCAACCAGATCGCCTGAAGTGGAGGGCTGAACACGAGAAAGCCTTTGTAGATCTTAAAACAGAACTTAGTCAAGACCCAGTACTCAAGCTTCCTGATGTACAAAAACCGTTCGTGTTGCGAACAGATGCATCGGATACTGGACTTGGGGGCTGTGCCCCTGCAAAAACACCAGGACATGCTATTTCCAATAGCATATATAAGCAAGAAATTGTTGCCACGCGAAAGCAATTACTCTGTTATGGAGAAGGAGTGCTTAGCAATCGTGTGGGCAATCAACAAATTCAGAGTCTACCTGTATGGCAAAGAGTTTCTGTTACAAACTGACCATCAGTCTCTAGCTTACCTGAACAAGGCTAAGTTCAACAACCACCGTGTGATGCGTTGGGCCCTGGCCCTTCAACCCTACAGATACAGTGTTGAGTATATAAAGGGTTAGGACAATCTTGGTGCTGATTTCTTGAGCCGCAATGTTTAAGAAGCATGAAGCTAGTCTATGTATATAAGTGTTTAAACTAATAAAAATGTACTTGGGTAGTTATGTCATTCCATTAATTGCCTTGGAAGGGGGATATATGTTGTGATGTTAATGTACAAGTGTGGGATGGGCTGTGGGTCACCAGTTGACGCGTGAGGTCACCTTTGTTGACCGGGCCCATGAATTCTATGCATTTAAATGTGTTTAGCTGAAATTTCTATGAATTGATTTGATGTGCAACAATATATTGCTTGTGTCCCATAGTGCATGTGTACGTTCAATACGTGTACCCATTGTTCCAATGTTTGAAAAACATTGTGACTAATGTTTGAAAGGCACACGTGGGTTCAATGTTTGGCCTGTGTTGAACATTTTATTGAGCATTGGTCAAATGTTATTTTTCTTTCGCGGGGCGCGGTCATTTTGATTTCATTCTGTGCAGCGATGGCAAAGGCATAAGACGTGCCGGTGTGGCTTGTTGGGCTAAGGCAGCTCTTTGTGATGTGCTGGTCAAAGCAGCCTTTTGTCTTGTGTTGGGCTAAATGCCTGCTGTATTAAATAGAATGTATATTGGTTACGGAAATAGCCTCATGTAAATATGTGTTGATCGCTGGTTGGTAATTTAGGGACGTGTATACGATTCACTGGGTGAGTTAACTTTATATTGGGTTAAGTTAATTTGATATCGGGTTAAATTAATTTTACATCAAGTTAATTTAATTTTGGTATGTGATTTAGTAATGTATTTATTTCTTCATATAAATATGAGTATTTTGTGAGGGAGTGTAATAGATTTTTTCGTGCATGTGATAAGTAAATATCTGCTGGAAGGATAGGAGAATCTTGCTATTTATAAACTGAGAAAATGGGGAATTTTGGGCATGTGTAAAACAAGGCTTGATAGAATTCAATTTTAAGTGAATATTTATGGTGTATATAATATTCCCACAGTTTTTTGCACCGTGTTGATGAGTGGGGCCGGGAACAAGATTTGACCGATGTCGTCTATGTGATCTTGTGATGTCAGTCATCTGAGTTCGTCTGTGTGACCTCGTGATGTCGGTCATCTCTGTGACTTCGTGAGGTCGGTCATCTGAGTTTGTCTGTGTGACCTCATGATGGCAGTCTTTTGAGTGGGACTGAGAACAAGATTCGATTGATATCGTCGCCTGTGTGATCTTATGAATATCTCCATCTGGTGTGACATTACGGGATGTAATGGACGTTGCGCATTTAAGCCATTCGCCGTCTGACCGTTGATAAAGTTACAGGTCACGTATCCTGTTTGACGTCAATCATATGTACGGGAGTTTGGCAGGATCCTTTTGATGACGTCACCCGTCTGCATGTGACCTTTTTGATGACGTCACCCGTCTGCGTGTGACCTTTTTGATGACATTGCTCTTCTGCGTGTGACTTCTTCCGTCACTAGTCTGTTTGGGACTTGGTGATGACGTCATTCGCCTGTGTGGGACCTGCTTAACATCGTTCGTCTGTTGTGACCTAACCGAGGTCACTGTGTGTTCGATTATTTAGCTGGGACAAACAATTACTGTAAAAAATAATAAGGGGTTTTTGTATTGGCATCTGAGTATCGGTATTTTGTATTTTTTTATGTGTATAAAGTGTGAATAAACTTTTCATGTTTAAGGAGCTAGTATTTATTAGCATTGGAAACACTTAGTCCTGGACCTTTTCAGCTTGCTAGCAGACTATTGTGTAGTTAAATAAATGGGGGCTCGCATTTACTTCACTACACATTTCTTAGCCGCTGAACATCAGAAATGTTGAATCTTGGTGGGAATGTTGCTTGGTAGGTCCGAAAGATTCTGTCAAATATGCCCCGAATAGAACGAACGAAATCGGCATGTGTCGTCATTGTGTAAAAATATTTCGATAGCGGAAAATCGGATCGGCTTCAAACTTGGTGTAGTTTTACCTTGGGAAAAGTCGTACGATCTTTGCTAAACATTGAAATCATAGAAAAGTAAGAAAGACTCCAATTGCGTGAAAAGTATTATGTGATGTATGTTGCAGTCGCTGAATATAATACTCCCCCTCCACCCGCACCACGTGTTTTATTTGGCCGCCAAGCTGTTCCATATATGAGAGTAATTGTGTAAAGGCTCGCAATGTCTGTGCAGTACCCGGAACTAGCTTTCATTTTTAAACATCTTATGTTATGACAAGCAGTGCACTATTTGGACACCATAATGCCTTCCCCCACTCTCCCACCGAGATGAGTCGTGTGTTGCACAGTTATGAATGTCTTTCTAGTGCTTTTTAGCCGATGAGAATGTATGAAGACAAGGCATACATTATGGCTGTAACTTCACTTAATGCACAAACCTTTACCGTAATTTTGCTAATGGTTAGGGTTTCCTCTAGAGTCGTACCTACATTAGAAACTTGGGGTTGGGGGTTCAAGGTTAGCAAAAAAAACATTTGTAACTGCCACGTTCTAGATAAGCATAAAAAGACGAAGTAAAACCTGTTTGTAGCGACCAACTTCCATTTTCGGATAACAAGGCGTACGGTAAAATCTGCCTGTCTTGACCATTTTCCAGACCCGTAAAAAACAGTGCGTACATTGAAACTGTTGCAATGACCAACTTAAAAACCGGGATAAAAAGGACGCACACTAAAATCTGTTTTAGCGGCCACCATCTGGAACCAGACAAAAAAGACGTACAATAAAACCTTTTTAGTGACCACCTTATATACCCAGATAAAAAACCTAGGCTTAAGCTTGTATAAAAAAGAGGTTACATACAACAAGTCAAGTTACATACTCCTCCGCTTCCTCCCGCTTCAAAAATTGGATAACGGTAACACACAACCCGACAACTGGGCACATGGGATGCATCAATGTAAGGCATGGGCCTTATTATTCTGAAAATAGTACAAACTTGTTCAAATAAAACTTTGTAAAAGGGCCATGGGGGAAGAAAATGGAAAATGGTTACTGGTGAATTGTTTGCAAAAACAAAAATTTCAACAGGTGTTGATCGCAAGTTTGGGATATAAGCCTGCATATTTTGTGTGCACTGACCGCTCAAGCTGACCGATGAGAATGTAAGAAGACAAGGTATACATTATGGCTACAACTACACTAAGCGTACAAATGCTTATGGTAACGTTGGCTAAAATGATTAGGGTTGCATTTAGATATCTAATGTCACCTTCACGATCCGGATAAAAACGTGAAGTAAAACCTGTTTGTAGTGACACCCCTTTCAGTTTCAGATACTAAGACGTACGGTAAACTTGCCTGTCTTGACCGCCTTCCGGACCCGGATAAAGAAGTCCGTACAGTAAAATTGCTGTAATGACCAACTTCGAAACGAATAAAAAGACATGCAGTGAAACCTGTTTTCTCGACCACCATCTGGAACCGGACAATAAAGACGTACAGGGAGGTCTTTTTATTGACAACCTTTTAAACCCGATAAAACACCTAAGCCTAAACTTGTATAAAAATAGGATTGAAATACCCACAAGTTGCCTAACCCCTTCATAAATTGGATAAAGGTGACACACAACCCGACCACTGGGCATATAGGATACATTTATATAAGGTAAAAGATCTTATTATCCTAAAAATAGTAGAAACTTCTTCAAACGAAGCTTTTTGAATGGCTGTCGGGAAAAGGAAATATGGAAAATGGTTATTGATGAATCATGGGTTTAGTCGAGGAGAGATTTGTTTTTGTTTACAAAAACAAGAAATTTAATATGTGTCGTTTGAAAGTTGGTGATATAAGCCTGTACTCCTATGTTTTGTATTCACTGGCCACTCTAGTCTGTGATTGGCAAAATAATTGTCGAAAAAAAAACTTTAAAAAAATCAGTAAAATCTTAACTAACGCTAGAAAATGGTCTTACTGTCTTGAAATTTTAAGTAAAGGCAGCAGACACTATTACCTTCTCGGCTGTTACTTCTTTTGTCATTGGCGAAAAGTTTGGAGAAAAACCAAAAACTTTCAGCAAAATCTAAATGAACTAAAGAAAAATATCCTCATTGCCTTGCAATTTTAAGCAACAGTAGCACGTAGCAAGCACTACTGCCTAACTAACTTCTACTTTTTGGCAATTCGCCAAAAATTGACGAAATATTTGCCAAAAGCCAATTTTGTTTAAAACATATCTCATAGAGTTTTCATGGAAACGTTTGATGCAAGATATAACTTGATTTGTCGATATGCCAAAAATTGCGGAGATATTGGTGAATTTTTTTTTTGTAAAATCCTGATTAACTCCAGGAAAATAGTCTTACTTTCTTGCAATTTGAAGTAAATGTAGCAGGCATTTCCCATAGCTAACTATTACTGTTTTGGTGATTGTCAAAAAAATTGGCCAAATTTTGACGAAAAACCAAAACAACTTGAGTAAAATCTTGAAGAACTCCAGTAAAACAGTCTTCTAAGTAACAGTAGCACATATTACCGCCTAACTGACTTTTTGGTAATTATTAGCCAATATTAACCAAACACCCAAAAAATAAATTTTCATGAAAGGTATTTCGTCCTAGGATTTAAATGGAAACCTAATATTTCTAAGGAAGGTAAAACCAACAATTTTGAAGTAAAAGCATTAATGTCGCCAGAGAAATAGCCTTACTGTCTTGAAATTTTATAGAAAGCAGTCATTCGTACTTAACTGACTGTTACTATTTTTGCGACTCGAAAACAATGACAGAAATATGAATGAATCATCCCAGTTGTTTTCGTAAAATCATAACTGACGCCAGAAAAATAGCCTTTACGCTCTCAAAAGCTTTAGCAAAGATAGCAGGCATTACTACCTTTCTCGCTATTACTTATCTTTTTTTTGCCAAAGGATGGCAAAAAAGGTAATTTTTTATTTCAATCTTAACGGGCGCTAGGAAAATGAAATATTTGTGGCAAATCATTTTCTTGTTGAAATCTTAGGTGTCGCCAGGTGTATGACCTTACTCTGATGTCGTTTCATCTTGTATGTCGTTATAACCGATACTTTTAAACGACTAATAACTTAACTATTGCCATAAAAGTTCAAAAGGGTACCCGACGACAAAAACTTAACGCTTTATAATTTAGCTAGAGATTATTCAAGAGGCATATAGAATGCTGTTGGTATTTTTAAATGTTGCAATGATTTTCCGCCTCCAGTAGTTTGGACCGAGTCTATAAAATGCTGTCTATCAGTCCATCAATCAGCTGCCCTCGTACACAAGGGCGTTGTTTTTTCTGAGGTTTGATCTTCTCTGTATTTGTTCTTTTCACGGCACCAGTGTGCTGTCTTCTATAGTTGACAAATTGCACATCTTATTCAGTGGCGCACGTAAATTGGTTCCCAAAGCCACTCTAGAGTTTATTAACGACGCTTGCCGGTCTATGGCGCACGTTGGAAGGTTATGAGACCTCGTACCCGAACCTAAAAACAGGTAAAACAAGCTTGTTAAACTGGTATTTCTCAATAAAAAAGAGACATATTGCATCTATTCGAAACAAATGCCAGTCCACCAGTACCAGTACATCATTGTAGCCTGTTTTTGCTTATCCATATCATGATATCACAATACTGAACAGCTATGTTTGGTAATACAGTAATACACATATAGTTTCCAAATTTATCAGAAGCGAATTTTACACAGTTTAACAGTTAAAAATGGTTATCATATTTTGGGAAATACAAAATCTGGTCACTTGAATGTGTATGTGTGGCTTCCCCCTTTTAATACTGCGCCATCCTTAATACTGGCGATTAGAGAACAGACAGTACGACGACGGTGCCGCTTGGGGAGCTTTGATCATGGGATGATTTATTGTGTGTTACAACCACAATTAGCAACACGACCCACTTTTTCTTGCTATCCGAAGAGTGGCAAAGAGCTCGTGAAAACTGAGACTCTTCCAGCCTTAAATGAGATGTAGAAGAATTGGAAAATGTGCATTTTTGCTCGGTAAAAAGTGCGATTGTTATGGACTGTTTTTTTTCCAGAAACAGCTTGTCTTTAATCCAAAAAAGACTTCAATAAAAATAGCTTAACATTATCTAAGATTTATAATTTATTCCATTGTTTTTGCTTAACAGGTTTTTCATAAATTATACCTTGCTATTTTGCTAAACCCAACCTCTGTTTTCAATGGCTGTCAGGTTTACGTAGCTCTTAATCTGTAACTCCATAAATCTTTTTTTTTTCAGAAACAGCCTGTCTTAAATCCAAAAAAGACTTCAATAAAAATGGCTTAGCATTATCTAAGAGTTATAATTTATTCCATTGTTTTTGCTTAACATGTTTTTCATAAATTATAATTTGCTATTTTGCTAAGCCCAACCTCGGTTTTTAATGGCTACATCTACGTAGCTCTTAATCAGTAAATCCATAAGTCTCTCTCCAGCCTCCCCGGGGAGTTTTATTCTGCGGCTATCCAGAGAGGGACTCTCAGCCAGCCAATGACAAACCGAATGTTCCCGCGGAGGAATCTGGACACGACATCATTGCAACCTGGTTATAAAGAAATGATAACAAATATTCCAAACACGAAGAGAGTGGCTTTTTTTTTTTATAAAAACATTGTCTAAAAACATATCGGGTCGTTGGGAGCAGAAATAGTGGGGGACCTATTTTTACGCCACCAAGCGAATTTAACCGTATTTTGCAAGGGCAACGTCCAGAAACCTAACCTGTTTACTTGTATTGTGAAAACATTTCAATACCTAACACAAAATATTTATAAAAGAAAGAAGGCGACAACCCTGGGATTCTCACAATACTTTCAAAAAAGTCAAACACAAGAAGATTTTTTTAATCTAAAATTATTAACATTTTGCAACAAATTATTGGAACAGCAACATCATTCCGAAAGACTTCCTGATCGTACCTCACAAGATCTTAGTCTGGCTGATATATGAACTGTTGAAAACAGAGGAAATAACAGCCAATAAACAGACCATTAAGAACACCCAAACCATGTGAATTTGAAAACAGGATTATAATGAGCGATAAAATAAGACGTTTAAGACGAAAAATGCCGATCTCCAACGAACAAGAAGATATATTTTTTGTAAGTTTTTGGTGCAGGAGGCACGAGACATACAAAGGAGCCACAGAAAATCTTGCAACACCTTGATAGTGTTAAATTTGTACTGATATAGTTGGAGGATAACTAAACCCATTATCGTCCAGTCACCGTGCGTTTACGTGGGCAATAACTGGTTCCAGAATAGTCTCAGCGGACCCTGTCTATCTTCCTGGGACAGAACGGGTCACAGTTCCTTCAATAGAAATGGCAATTGATCTCAATTTTCGAGGCTCTGGATCTTTCGGCGCACGTCCAAGGACACCGAGGCTCGAACTGGCAGGCTTTTTCTTCAAAAGCACACTGAGCACCCTGGCGCGTTTTTTTCGACCTCAGCGAAACTCCCAAACTAGAGTAAAGCGTGGTTTTGCAACTGTGGATTCACTGTTGCTGTGGGCGATAATAAGGGATTCGATATCCTGATCTCAAGAAAACACATATTTTTCTCAGTAAAAAATTGTTATCTGACCATAAAACTTGTGCGCCATAATTTATAATTGGGCCATTTATGTGATGCACCCTTTCTAAAATAACGCCGTTGGCCCCAGTCGTGCGCCGAGATTTGAAAATTGACATCAATGACATTTCCTATTATAGGAACTATGACTCTTGCTGTCATCCGAGGACCGCCAGAGTCGTCTAGGACTAGTTCCAGAACCGCATAACTGGGTCTAGAACTGCCGTTCATCTGGCCAACTGTAACCGGTTCTCGTGAAGAAAATCGTACCCGAGCCACACTTCGGGTACGCCCTTGACCTTTTTGAATAGACTATAAACAACATTTTCAGGGTGCAACATAAACACTCGCCAACTCGCCATGGCGAGTAAAAATTTGGGTTGGCGAGTATGAATCAAATCACACTCGCCAAAATGGCGAGTATGATTTTTAAGCAAAAGTAGTTTGGCTAGTATAAATTTAAGTTACTCGCCAAATTTATGAATATTGGCGATAACTCAGCCTGACTATATTTCCTTTGACTTTACTTGATAATCACTTAACGTGTAAATTTTACACACCACATTTTCTGCACTTAATCCTATTTAGAAACCAATCGCTGTGACCGTACTTTCTCTTCCATTTATGAACGTAAGAAGACACAACGGAATACAAACTATGTACAAAAAGAACTGAATATGGATAAATTTGTCGTTAAACGTCCGCGTCTGGACGAAAACTCCGCAACTCTTGATAACACCGAGCAACCTTCCTTGCTACAAAGCCGGAATCAATGGAATCAAATGGTCCGATGTGTAAGAGTCCTGCACTGATGACTGTCCACGCGTTGACAGCGATTATCGATTTGATACTATCTTTACCCGCAAGCAGCGAAGAGAACGAACCTTGGTTTTCAGTCTTGAAGCGAACCAAGACCAAGTTCAGAGCCCGAATGACAGACTCGTCATTTCGTTGTTGTCGGAAAATGTAGCAGACTAAAGTCCGAAGAGTGCTGTTCAGTTTTGGTTGCAGTCCGGTAATCGCAGAATCGCCCACGGAACAACAAAAAATCGCAAGATTGGAACCGAGCCGCCGGTGTCAGATGCTCACAGCGATTCGGACGAACACGACCAGAAAACGGAAGAAAATCCACACAAGGAAACAACGGATAACTTCGAAGAGGCGGATAATGAGTTGTCTGAAGCAGATGTTCACCGGTTTTTATGTGAACTGGATTAGTCAAAGCTCAGAAACATTTGAGAATGTGTACAAACTCAAAGAATTTGACTTTAAGCTTATTTTCAATAGGTTTCAGTGATCATCAGTACCAATAGTTTACGACAAAAAATACTTAGATAAGAAACTGAAACACTCTTTATGATTTAAATGTTTGATATCATGTTGAACTATAATTTTTTCTCCATGATTTTTCGTTAAACCTTTTTTTGTGCTTTATCAGTTATCTAAGAATCCAAAATTGAGTTGAATTAGAGGGGTGGGGGATTGAAATTTGAAAAAAAGAGGAAATTTGGAGTAGGACTATTGAATATGACCGTCTATTAAATCCACATTCAACAATATATGTGCCAAAATGTTTCATTTAGTATTTTCTTTCAAATAACCACAAACAGCTCCAGTAAATACATGTCAAAACCCGAATCTCCAAACCCTACACTTTTGGTCCTTGTAGTTTCGTGCCTGTACAGTGTAAAAACACTCGGGTCTAGTTTCAATTGCGCGTGTTCAGTGTCATAAACTCGCAGGATTCCAGCAGGAAAAAAGTCAGAGTCCTCTCGTAGACGAAACTGTGATTCCGCTTGTTCCCTTTACGTACTGAATAACTGATGAGAGTATGATTTTTGAGACATGTACAATTCAGACGTATTCATTTTCGAATTATTATGTAGACTAAAACTTTATTTAATGGTAGGGTGGTCTTACCGGTAGGTGGTAGCGACCGTTGTAGCTACCTTAAGCAGCTAATAATTATTTTTATAAGCCAAATCACACTTGGGGCGTACCGAAAAAAGGCGCGAAAAATCTGCGTTTGATTATAAGCCAACTGGCTGAAGTGAAAGACATGATAAAGAGATTTATCAGTTACGACGCATCAAATAACGATGATCCTAGGAGTCCAGTCCTAGATAACTCAGTGATCTTCCTATGACAGCAGGATTCAGTCCTAGATAACTCAGTGATCTTCCTATGACAGCAGGAGTCCAGTCCTAGATAACTCAGTGATCTTCCTGTGACAGCAAGAGTCACAGATCTTATAACAGAACAGCTTATGTCGGCGCACGATGCGAGTCATTGGCATTAATTTAGACAGGATGCATCATATAAATGACTATTTTAAATAAACCAGTGCACATCTTTGAGTGCGCATGCTCAGCAGAAGAAACCCGCAGGATTTCAGTGGGGGAAAACATAAAGAAACAAAAAAGTACTCTAAAAGTTGAATGTCTCTGCCGTTGTATATCTACAAGTTGTTCAAACTTTATTGGGATGTGGGACAATTTATTCATGGCTCTATTATAATGGGTTTCTAACACAAAAAGAGCGCTGTATTTATTTCAAAGTGATATTGATATATTTCTCAATTGACTACTATGTTTATAAGTTTCTCTGCTTCTGTATTATCAGCCAAAAAATTGGAGTCCTGTTTTTTACTCAAATCTCGTAGATGGAACTATGAATCGGCTTATTATGACACTCAATACCTATGGTCATATAACAACTTTGTACTGAGAAAAAGGCTGTTATGGGTGCACTGGTAAACCGTACAACTATCTTCAGACGGACAGAACGGCCTCATTCATGTGCGAGAACTGGCACATGGTTCTGGCGCACAAGTACAGTACACACTCGGAAACTTGGTCCTATGTTCTTGTGGCAAGTGGGAGAGAGCAAAAGATCGTACAAGTGACAGCACAAGGGACCGATACTTGGCTACATATATGGTCAATTAAGACATATGTTCAGCCTTGACGAATCCCAAGCAATTTCCCCAATTACGTCACTAGGCTGTTGGATCTCCGATGTCGGAGAACCCAACATTTCTTATAGCACGGAAAACATTGATTTTTGCGGTTCACAAACCAGACAGTTTCGCGAAAAAGTTGTTTTTCGGGACAAACTTGTGAGCCGACGTCAACAAAATGCTAAAATAGGATTGCTTCTGTTGCAGGAGGAAGAGGATTTGCCGTACGAGGAAGAGATACTGCGTAATCCTTACTCTGTCAAGTGCTGGCTGCGCTACATAGAGCACAAGAAAGATGCGGCAGATCGTCTGCTCAACCTCGTATACGAGCGCGCCCTTAAAGAACTGCCCGGCAGGTGAGCGCCTCCACCTCCCACCGCCCCTCCCGACAGGTGAGCGCCTCCAACTCCCACAACCCCCTCCCGGCAGGTGTGCGCCTCCAACTCCCACCACCCCCTCCCGGCAGGTGAGCGCCTCCAACTCCCACACCCCCTCCCGACAGGTGAGCGCCTCCAACTCCCACCACCCCCTCCCGACAGATGAGCGCCTCCAACTCCCACCACCCCCTCCCGACAGGTGAGCGCCTCCAACTCCCACCGCCCCCTCCCGCCAGGTGAGTGCCTCCAACTCCCACCGCCCCCTCCCGGCAGGTGAGCGCCTCCAACTCCCACCGCCCCCTCCCGGCAGGTGAGCGCCTCCAACTCCCACCGCCCCCTCCCGGCAGGTGAGCGCCTCCATCTCCCACCGCCCCCTCCCGGCAGGTGAGCACCTCCAACTCCCACCGCCCCCTCCCGGCAGGTGAGCGCCTCCAACTCCCGCCCCCTCCCGGCAGGTGAGCGCCTCCAACTCCCACCACCCCCTCCCGGCAGGTGAGCACCCCAAATTCCCACCACCCCCTCCCGGCAGGTGAGCGCCTCCAACTCCCACCACCCCCTCCCGGCAGGTGAGCACCTCCAACTCCCACCACCCCCTCCCGGCAGGTGAGCGCCTCAAACTCCAACCACCCCCTCCCGGCAGGTGAGCGCCTCCAACTCCCACCGCCCCTCCCGGCAGGTGAGCGCCTCCAACTCTAACCACCCCCTCCCGGCAGGTAAGCGCCTCCAACTCCCACCACCCTCTCCCCCCCCCCCCCCCCGCGCATCCGAGAACTTCGGGGAACTGACGTGTGAATGTGCCCCCTTCCAACTCCCACCACCCCCTCCCCCCACCCCCGCGCATCCGAGAACTTCGGGGAACTGACGTGTGAATGTGCCCCCTTCCAACTCCCACCACCCCCTCCGCACCCCCGCACATCCGAGAACTTCGGGGAACTGGCGTGTCAATGTGCCCCCTCCCAACTCCAACCACCCCCTCCCCCCCCCCCCACCCCCTTTCCGAGAACTTCTGGGGACTGACGTGTGAATGTACCGTCAAGAATTTCCGGAGTGAAATGGCAGTTTTTCTGTGTTGGCCGTTTGTTGAAAATACTATTAATGGCTGTGAGTTGCCTGTTTAACATAAAAAAATAGTAGTTTTGGAAAATGACTAATGGTGTAACCCGCAATATGGGTATTGCAACGTTTAAATTTGCAAAGCAAATGGATTGTAGATCCATTTATTTTCGGCTCTTGGATGAATGCCCACCACATCTGTTTGGGCGGTATTACACCTGATAACGTGGAAGTTATTTGTCTTTTTCTGAAGGGTTACACTTGGATAGTCAAGTTTACAGAGACTCTCTGGGCTTTAAAAGAAATGATTGATGGGCTTGTTTTTCTGTCGCTGGCCAGTTACAAGTTATGGTACAACTTTCTGAAGTTGAGAAGAAAGCAAGTGCACGGCAAGCCGGTGACCCACCCGCACCTGGAGGCTGTCAACAATGCCTTTGAAAGAGCCATTGTCTTCATGCACAAGGTAACGACGCCAGAAGAACCACTGATGACGTCAGAGCTCCAGATTTTGTGTTCAGATATGTGGATTTTTTTAAAGAGAAAGATTTGAGTCTTCAGCAAGCTCCAGATGTGGATATGTAGTGGAGTTTGACGAATCTACTGGGTTCGTTTGGGAGGTCTGTGTGAGCCAGTGAAGGAGACTCACTGATGATTTCATGGGGCATGGAATGTGGATGGGTGCACTACTGGGTCGGACCTTAAATAAATCTTAACACAAAATGTGGATGGAAATTTTCACCCCTACCATATCACTCCAAAAGAAACAAAATGGCGGGGGTCTTCATTAAAAATTAAGACAAGACGTGGATGGAAATTTTCACCCCTACCATATCACTCCAAAACAAACAAAATGGCGGGGGTCTTCATTAAAAATTAAAACAAGACGCGGATCGAAATTTTCACCCCTGTCATGCCACACAGAAACAAATAAAACCAGGAAAAGTAAGATCATGGAAGACGTACGCATATGAGTCATTACCTGAAGAAAAATGGCATGTGTGTGTCGGGTTGTAGATGCCTCGCATTTGGCTGGATTACTGCGAGTTCCTGATGAACCAAGGCCTGGTGACGCGCACGCGCCGCACGTTTGACCGCGCTCTGAGGGCACTTCCAGTCACACAACACCACAGGATATGGCCGCTCTATCTCAGGTTCGTCAACCAGCACGACATTCCGGAGACGGCGGTGCGGGTCTACAGGAGGTATCTCAAGGTGACCGGAGGCTTTAATATGTTCTTATTGTTTATTTATTTCTGTGCATTTGATATCAAAATTTGTTGAGTCAGCTGTTGCTGTGAGCAGAAGTGGATTGCTTTGACGAAGGAAATCATGTCGGTACAAGGTCATACATTTGCTTCAGATGGTTTAGATGACACGGGCACTCGTGTCTATGTCCCCGGAAAAGTGACAAATGTTCGTTTGCATTGCCAAGTAAAATTGGTTATTAGTCCTCCGCCGCCGCGTAGCGCGAAGCGAGGGACTAGTGGTCGGGTTTTGTCCGTCCGTCTGTCTTGAGGTACATGATTTTGTGTAATCTGTATCTCAAACACGGCGGCGAATTCAGCTGCTGTGCCTATGCTAAAATGTTTCCTACCAGTTGCGGCGAGGAACTCAGTGTCACTAACAATACTTATTAATTATGAACCTGATATAATTTTTTTTTCTAGCTTCAACCGGAAAGATCTGAAGAATTCATTGAATTTTTGAAATCGATTGATCGATTGGATGAGGCGGCTGTACGGCTGGCTGACGTCATCAACAACGAAGAGTTTGTGTCTAGGGAGGGCAAGTCAAAGCACCAGGTAAGTGAGGACCAACCCGCGTCGGTGAAGTGCCCAAGTGGGAGCCAACCCGCGTCGGTGGAGTGCCCCAGTGGGAGCCAACCCGCGTCGGTGAAGTGCCCCAGTGGGAACCAAACCGCGTCGGTGAAGTGCCCCAGTGGGAGCCAACCCGCGTCGGTGGAGTGCCCCAGTGGGAGCCAACCCGCGTCGGTGAAGTGCCCCAGTGGGAACCAAACCGCGTCGGTGAAGTGCCCCAGTTGGTGCCAACCCGCGTCGGTGAAGTGCCCCAGTGGGAGCCAACCCGCGTCGGTGGAGTGCCCCAGTGGGAACCAACCCGCGTCGGTGAAGTGCCCCAGTGGGAACCAAACCGCGTCGGTGAAGTGTCCCAGTTGGTGCCAACCCGCGTCGGTGAAGTGCCGCAGTGGGAGCCAACCCGAGCCGGTGGAGTGCCCCAGTGGGAACCAACCCGCGTCGGTGAAGTGCCCCAGTGAGAGCCAACCCGCGTCGGTGAAGTGCCCGAGTGGGAACAAAACCGCGTCGGTGAAGTGCCCCAGTTGGTGCCAACCCGCGTCGGTGAAGTGCCCAAGTGGGAGCCAACCCGCATCGGTGAAGTACCTCGTTAAAGCGCGTAGAAATATGGCCAGGTCTTTGACTGTAATTCTGCTGCAATGCGTCCATGAGATGCTCACAATCATTGCGGAATGCAGTACTCAGTGATAGGGCAATTGTAGGAACCAGCCTAAATAAACGAGAAAAAGATCAGTATCACCCAGTACTGGGATCAGTATCACCCAGTACTGGGATCAGTATCACCCAGTACTGGGATCAGTATCACCCAGTACTGGGATAAGGAAACCTTTGCTTCTTGTGTTGTAGTTGTGGAATGAACTCTGTGAGTTGATATCGAAGAATCCGGATAAAGTGAAGTCACTCAAGGTAGAAGCTATCATCAGGCAAGGCATCAAACGGTATTCTGACCAGGTAGGCTGCTTGTCGCCGGGTGGGCTACTTGTCGCCGGGTGGGCTGCTTGTCGCCGGGTGGGCTGCTTGTCGCCGGATGGGCTGCTTGTCGCCGGGTGGGCTGCTTGTCGCCGGGTGGGTTGCTTGTCGTCCGGGTGGGCTGCTTGTCGCCGGGTGGGCTGCTTGTCGCCGGGTGGGCTGCTTGTCGCCGGGTGGGCTGCTTGTCGCCGGGTGGGCTGCTTGTCGCCGGGTGGGCTGCTTGTCGCCGGGTGGGCTGCTTGTCGCCGGATGGGCTGCTTGTCGTCCGGGTGGGCTGCTTGTCGCCGGGTGGGCTGCTTGTCGCCGGGTGGGCTGCTTGTCGTCCGGGTGGGCTGCTTGTCGCCGGATGGGCTGCTTGTCGCCGGGTGGGCTGCTTGTCGCCGGGTGGGCTGCTTGTCGCCGGGTGGGCTGCTTGTCGCCGGGTGGGCTGCTTGTCGCCGGGTGGGCTGCTTGTCGTCCGGGTGGGCTGCTTGTCGCCGGATGGGCTGCTTGTCGTCCGGGTGGGCTGCTTGTCGCCGGATGGGCTGCTTGTCGCCGGGTGGGCTGCTTGTCGTCCGGGTGGGCTGCTTGTCGCCAGGTGGGCTGCTTGTCGCCGGGTGGGCTGCTTGTCGCCGGGTGGGCTGCTTGTCGCCGGGTGGGCTGCTTGTCGCCGGATGGGCTGCTTGTCGTCCGGGTGGGCTGCTTGTCACCGGGTGGGCTGCTTGTCGCCGGGTGGGCTGCTTGTCGTCCGGGTGGGCTGCTTGTCGTCCGGGTGGGCTGCTTGTCGCCGGATGGGCTGCTTGTCGTCCGGGTGGGTTGCTTGTCGCCGGGTGGGCTGCTTGTCGCCGGATGGGCTGCTTGTCGCCGGATGGGCTGCTTGTCGCCGGGTGGGCTGCTTGTCGCCGGGTGGGCTGCTTGTCGCCGGGTGGGATGCTTGTCGCCGGGTGGGATGCTTGTCGTCCAGGTGGGCTGCCTGTCGCCGGGTGGGCTGCTTGTCTTGTAGGCTTGTAGTCCAGCAGGCTGTTTGCTTTTTAGCCCAGCTTACGTTACACGTAAGCTGGGGTATTCCTATCGGTTTGCGGGCGGTGTCCGTTAGTTAGTTAGTTAGTTAGTTAGTTAGTTAGTTAGTTAGTTAGTTAGTTGTTTATTTAGTAAACTTTGGTTCAAAATGCATCTCCTCCTACAATTTTGATCCGATGTCATTTATTTTTGGTGTGAGGCATCCCTAAGGGGTCGTGCATACGGCTTGTGCTTTTCTAGTCGATCGGGTGATTTTTGAATTTTTGGCGAATTTTTAAAGAAAAAATTTTAAAATGTATCTCCTCCTACATTTTTGACCCGATGTCATTTATTTTTGGTATGAGGCATCCCTAAGGGGTCGTGCATACGGCTTGTGCTTTTTTAGTCGATCGCGCAATTTTTGTATTTTTGGGGAATTTTTAAAGCAAAATTTTCGAAAATAATTCAAAATGCATCTACTCCTACAATTTTGATTCGATGTCATTTATTTTTGGTGTGAGGCATCCCTAAGGAGTCGTGCATACGGCTTGTGCTTTTTTAGTCGATCGGGTGATTTTTGAATTTTAGGGGAATTTTTAAAGAAAAAAATTTAAAATGTGTCTCCTCCTACATTTTTGACCCGATGTGATTTATTTTTGGTATGAGGCACCCCTAAAGTGTCGTGCATACGGCTTGTGCTTTTCTAGTCGATCGGGTGATTTTTTAATTTTTGGAGAATTTTTGAAGAAAAAAATTAAAAATGTATCTCGTCCTACATTTTTGATCCGATGTCTTTTTTTTTTAGCCCAGTTGGCTTTTTAGCCAACAGGGCTATACAGATGGGGGCAAGTGTCGTCCGTCCGTCCGTCTGTCCGTCCCGCGACCGTTAAAAGTGGAATAACTTTTTTATTTTTTATCCGATTCTTACCAAATTTTAAACACGAGTTCCTAACCCCTTACTGCATTAGGAAATATTTTTATTTTTGCGGTTTAAACCATTTTTGGCGATTTTATTGCCAATTTGGGCAAAATACGAAAAAACCTATCTAGTCCCTCATTTTTCATCGGAAGATTCCGAAATTTTTTATGAAGAAACTAGGACTAAGGGGTAAAAAAAGTACTTTTTTCAATTTTTGAATTTCGCCTTATTTTTGAATCTACTGAGCTTCAAAGTTTGCAACTTCTAAAAATTGGCAAATTTCCAATTTTTTTTTCTTAACAAAGTAGTTAAAGTGGAATATCTTTTTTATTTTTTATCCGATTCGTACCAAATTTTTAACACGAGTTTTTAACCTTCTACTGCATTAGGAATTTTTTTATGTTTTGGTTTATACCATTTTTGGCGATTTTATTGCCAATTTGGGCAGAATACGAAAAAACCTATCCAGTCCCTCATTTTTCATCGGAAGATATCGAAATTTTTCATGAAGAAACTAGAACTAAGGGGTGAAAAAAGTACTTTTTTCGATTTTTGAATTTCGCCTTATTTTTGAATCTACTGAGCTTCAAAGTTTGCAACTTCTAAAAATTGGCAAATTTCCATTTTTTTTCTTAACAAAGTAGTTAAAGTGGAATATCTTTTTTATTTTTCATCCGATTCGTACCAAATTTTAAACGCGAGTTTTTAACCTTCTACTGCATTAGGAATTTTTTTTTTATTTTTTGGTTTAAACCATTTTTAGCGATTTTATTGCCAATTTGGGCAAAATACGAAAAAATCTATCTAGTCCCTCATTTTTCATCGGAAGATTCCGAAATTTGTTATGAAGAAACTAGAACTAAGGGGTGAAAAAAGTACATTTTTCGATTTTTGAATTTCGCCTTATTTTTGAATCTACTGAGCTTCGAAGTTTGCAGCTTTTAAAAAATTGGAAATTTCCATTTTTCTTCTTAAAAAAGCAAAGTTTCAATTTGCAGAGGGGCACAATATGTTACATGCAAGTACTTTTGGTTGGAATTTTCAGTAATTTTGTTGTCAGTAGTTCATTTCTATGATATTTTCAAGTGGGCGATAATAGGGAACATTGGGCGATAAAGCAAGAAAGTTGTAATTTTCGCTTTAAAAGTGCAGGGATCAATTCTATGTCCCGAAAATATGATAAATATGATATTTTTTGGATGGGCGATAATAGGGAATATTGGTCGATACTGCAAGAAAGTTGTAATTTTCGCTTTAAATGTGCAGGAAACAATTCTAGGACCCGAAAATATGATAAATATGATATTTTTCGTGTGGGCGATAATAGGGAGCATTGGGCGATAATGCAAGAAAGTTGTAATTTTCGCTTTAAAAGAGCAGGAATCAATTCTATGACCCGAAAATATGATAAATATGATATTTTTCGTGTGGGCGATAATAGGGAGCATTGGGCGATAATGCAAGAAAGTTGTAATTTTCGCTTTAAAAGTGCAGGGATCAATTCTATGACCCGAAAATATGATAAATGTGATATTTTTCGTGTGGGCGATAATAGGGAATATTGGGCGATAATGTAAGAAAATTGTAATTTTCGCTTTAAAAGTGCAGGAATCAATTCTATGACCCGAAAATATGATAAATGTGATATTTTTCGGATGGGCGATAATAGGGAATATTGGGCGATAATGTAAGAAAATTGTAATTTTCGCTTTAAAAGTGCAGGAATCAATTCTATGACCCGAAAATATGATAAATGTGATATTTTTCGTGTGGTCGATAATAGGGAACATTGGGCGATAATGCAAAAAATTTGTAATTTTCGCTTTAAAAGTGCAGGAATCAATTCTGTGACCCGAAAATATGATCAATGTGATATTTTACGGGTGGGCGATAACAGGGAATATTGGGCGATAAAGCAAGAAAGTTGTAATTTTCGCTTTAAAAGTGCAGGAAACAATTCTAGGACCCGAAAATATGATAAATATAATATTTTTCGTGTGGGCGATAATAGGGAATATTGGGCGATAGTGTAAAGAAGTTGTAATTTTCGCTTTAAAAGAGCAGGAATCAATTCTATATCCCTAAAATATGATAAATATGATAGTTTTCGGATGGGCGATAATAGGGAATATTCGGCGATAATGCAAGAAAGTTGTAATTTTCGCTTTAAATGTGCAGGGATCAATTCTATGTCCCGAAAATATGATGAATATGATATTTTTTTGGATGGGCGATAATAGGGAACATTGGGCGATAATGCAAGAAAGTTGTAATTTTCGCTTTCAAAGTGCAGGAATCAATTCTATGACCCGAAAATATGATAAATGTGATATTTTTCGTGTGGGCGATAATAGGGAATATTGGGCGATAATGCAAGAAAGTTGTAATTTTCGCTTTAAAAGTGCAGGAATCAATTCTGTGACCCGAAAATATGATCAATGTGATATTTTACGGGTGGGCGATGACAGGGAATATTGGGCGATAATGCAAGAAAGTTGTAATTTACGCTTTAAAAGAGCAGGAATCAATTCTTTGACCCGAAAATATGATAAATGTGATATTTTTCGGATGGGCGATAATAGGGAATATTGGGCGATAATACAAGAAAGTTGTAATTTTCGCTTTAAAAGTGCAGGAATCAATTCTATGACCCGAAAATATGATAAATGTGATATTTTTCGTGTGGGCGATAATAGGGAACATTGGGCGATAATGCAAAAAAGTTGTAATTTTCGCTTCAAAAGTGCAGGAATCAATTCTGTGACCCGAAAATATGATCAATGTGATATTTTACGGGTGGGCGATAACAGGGAATATTGGGCGATAAAGCAAGAAAGTTGTAATTTTCGCTTTAAAAGTGCAGGAAACAATTCTAGGACCCGAAAATATGATAAATATAATATTTTTCGTGTGGGCGATAATAGGGAATATTGGGCGATAATGTAAGAAAGTTGTAATTTTCGCTTTAAAAGAGCAGGAATCAATTCTATATCCCAAAAATATGATAAATATGATAGTTTTCGGATGGGCGATAATAGGGAATATTCGGCGATAATGCAAGAAAGTTGTAATTTTCGCTTTAAATGTTCAGGGATCAATTCTTTGTCCCGAAAATATGATGAATATGATATTTTTTGGATGGGCGATAATAGGGAACATTGGGCGATAATGCAAGAAAGTTGTAATTTTCGCTTTAAAAGTGCAGGAATCAATTCTGTGACCCGAAAATATGATAAATGTGATATTTTTCGTGTGGGCGATAATAGGGAATATTGGGCGATAATGCAAGAAAGTTGTAATTTTCGATTTAAAAGTGCAGGAATCAATTCTGTGACCCGAAAATATGATCAATGTGATATTTTACGGGTGGGCGATGACAGGGAATATTGGGCGATAAAGCAAGAAAGTTGTAATTTACGCTTTAAAAGAGCAGGAATCAATTCTATAACCCGAAAATATGATAAATGTGAAATTTTTTCGGATGGGCGATAATAGGGAATATTGGGCGATAATACAAGAAAGTTGTAATTTTCGCTTTAAAAGTGCAGGAATCAATTCTGTGACCCGAAAATATGATAAATGTGATATTTTTCGGGTGGGCGATAATAGGGAACGTTGGGCGATAGTGCAAGAAAGTTGTAATTTTCGCTTTAAAAGTGCAGGAATCAATTCTATGACCCGAAAATATGATAAATGTGATATTTTTCGGGTGGGCGATAATAGGGAATATTGGGCGATAATGCAAGAAAGTTGTAATTTTCGCTTTAAAAGTGCAGGAAACAATTCTAGGACCCGAAAATATGATAAATATAATATTTTTCCTGTGGGCGATAATAGGGAATATTGGGCGATAAAGCAAGAAAGTTGTAATTTTCGCTTTAAATGTGCAGGGATCAATTCTATGTCCCGAAAATATGATGAATATGATATTTTTTGGATGGGCGATAATAGGGAACATTGGGCGATAATGCAAGAAAGTTGTAATTTTCGCTTTAAAAGTGCAGGAATCAATTCTATGACCCGAAAATATGATAAATGTGATATTTTTCGTGTGGGCGATAATAGGGAACATTGGGCGATAATGCAAGAAAGTTGTAATTTTCGCTTTAAAAGTGCAGGAATCAATTCTGTGACCCGAAAATATGATCAATGTGATATTTTACGGGTGGGCGATGACAGGGAATATTGGGCGATAAAGCAAGTAAGTTGTAATTTACGCTTTAAAAGAGCAGGAATCAATTCTATGACCCGAAAATATGATAAATGTGATATTTTTTCGGATGGGCGATAATAGGGAATATTGAGCGATAATACAAGAAAGTTGTAATTTTCGCTTTAAAAGTGCAGGAATCAATTCTATGACCCGAAAATATGATAAATGTGATATTTTTCGGGTGGGCGATAATAGGGAACGTTGGGCGATAGTGCAAGAAAGTTGTAATTTTCGCTTTAAAAGTGCAGGAATCAATTCTATGACCCGAAAATATGATCAATGTGATATTTTTCGGGTGGGCGATAATAGGGAATATTGGGCGATAATGCAAGAAAGTTGTAATTTTCGCTTTAAAAGTGCAGGAAACAATTCTAGGACCCGAAAATATGATAAATGTGAAATTTTTTCGGATGGGCGATAATAGGGAATATTGGGCGATAATACAAGAAAGTTGTAATTTTCGCTTTAAAAGTGCAGGAATCAATTCTGTGACCCGAAAATATGATAAATGTGATATTTTTCGGGTGGGCGATAATAGGGAACGTTGGGCGATAGTGCAAGAAAGTTGTAATTTTCGCTTTAAAAGTGCAGGAATCAATTCTATGACCCGAAAATATGATAAATGTGATATTTTTCGGGTGGGCGATAATAGGGAATATTGGGCGATAATGCAAGAAAGTTGTAATTTTCGCTTTAAAAGTGCAGGAAACAATTCTAGGACCCGAAAATATGATAAATATAATATTTTTCGTGTGGGCGATAATAGGGAATATTGGGCGATAATGTAAGAAAGTTGTAATTTTCGCTTAAAAAGAGCAGGAATCAATTCTATATCCCGAAAATATGATAAATATGATAGTTTTCGGATGGGCGATAATAGAGAATATTGGGCGATAATGCAAGAAAGTTGTAATTTTCGCTTTAAATGTGCAGGGATCAATTCTATGTCCCGAAAATATGATGAATATGATATTTTTTGGATGGGCGATAATAGGGAACATTGGGCGATAATGCAAGAAAGTTGTAATTTTCGCTTTAAAAGTGCAGGAATCAATTCTGTGACCCGAAAATATGATCAATGTGATATTTTACGGGTGGGCGATGACAGGGAATATTGGGCGATAAAGCAAGAAAGTTGTAATTTACGCTTTAAAAGAGCAGGAATCAATTCTATGACCCGAAAATATGATAAATGTGAAATTTTTTCGGATGGGCGATAATAGGGAATATTGGGCGATAATACAAGAAAGTTGTAATTTTCGCTTTAAAAGTGCAGGAATCAATTCTATGACCCGAAAATATGATAAATGTGATATTTTTCGGGTGGGCGATAATAGGGAACGTTGGGCGATAGTGCAAGAAAGTTGTAATTTTCGCTTTAAAAGTGCAGGAATCAATTCTATGACCCGAAAATATGATAAATGTGATATTTTTCGGGTGGGCGATAATAGGGAATATTGGGCGATAATGCAAGAAAGTTGTAATTTTCGCTTTAAAAGTGCAGGAAACAATTCTAGGACCCGAAAATATGATAAATATAATATTTTTCGGGTGGGCGATAATAGGGAACATTGGGCGATAATGTACGAAAGTTGTGACCCGCGCATCAAGTCAACCTAAGGAAACTTGTGCACTTGTCCAAAATAAGCACGAAAGTAAAATAAACATGCGCATTGGTCTGGAATAAGAACCGCGCATTTATCTTTATTAAGTTAAATAAACATGTGCACTGTTCCAAAATGAGAGCCGCGCATCAACGCAAATTAAATAAACATGCGCACTTGTCTGAATTAGAACCGCGCATCGAGGCAAGTTACATAAATATGCGCACTGGTCCGAAATGCGAGCGTTGTTTGAAGGTATCTATGGCAAACTATCCATTCTACCAGATATACAAAAAATCTGTTCCCCATTTTTCTGGGAAAGAAATCTTTGTATGCATTTATCGGTCTATGTTCTGGTCCAGTGCTAAATTAATTATTGAGCTAGCTCTTTGCCGTCTCATCTTTTGAAGCTTGATATTTCAGGGAAATTCCTTCGCTCATGCACGCTGGAATGGGTCTTATTGCTTTTCGTAAGCTGGGACTTTGTCCTTGGACAAACTTGTTTTTACCAGTAGTGGGAATATTTAAATTCATACGTGAATCTTTCCTGATTATCCATGACACTAGGAAAGCCGAGCTGTGCGGTCTGAACAGAGCGGCCCGCAAGGCGTCGTCTATTTCCGCTGTGTGATTTGTGTAGGTGGGCCTGCTGTGGAACTCGCTGGCGGACTACTACATCCGCAGCGGCCTGTTCGAGAAGGCGCGCGACATGTACGAGGAGGCCGTGCAGTCCGTGCTCACCGTCCGCGACTTCACGCAGGTCTTTGACGCGTACGCGCAGTTTGAGGAGAGCATGATCAGCGCCAAGATGGAGACCACCGCCGAGCTGGGGCCCACCGATGAAGGTTGTGGACACTAGGCTTTTGCCTTTTTGCGCCCCCACCCCCCCCCCCCCCCCGCTTCCCCGAGCTGGGGCCCACCGACGAAGGTTGTGGGCACTGGTCTCTTTCCTTCTTGTGCCCCCCCCCTTCCCCGAGCTGGGGCCCACCGATGAAGGTTGTGGACACTAGGCTTTTGCCTTTTTGCGCCCCCACCCCCCCCCCCCCCCGCTTCCCCGAGCTGGGGCCCACCGATGAAGGTTGTGGACACTAGGCTTTTGCCTTTTTGCGCCCCCACCCCCCCCCCCCGCTTCCCCGAGCTGGGGCCCACCGATGAAGGTTGTGGACTCTAGGCTTTTGCCTTTTTGCGCCCCCACCCCCCCCCCCCCCCCCCGCTTCCCCGAGCTGGGGCCCACCGATGAAGGTTGTGGACTCTAGGCTTTTGCCTTTTTGCGCCCCCACCCCCCCCCCCCCCGCTTCCCCGAGCTGGGGCCCACCGATGAAGGTTGTGGACACTAGGCTTTTGCCTTTTTGCGCCCCCACCCCCCCCCCCCGCTTCCCCGAGCTGGGGCCCACCGATGAAGGTTGTGGACTCTAGGCTTTTGCCTTTTTGCGCCCCCACCCCCCCCCCCGCTTCCCCGAGCTGGGGCCCACCGACGAAGGTTGTGGGCACTGGTCTCTTTCCTTCTTGTGCCCCCCCCCCTTCCCCGAGCTGGGGCCCACCGATGAAGGTTGTGGACACTAGGCTTTTGCCTTTTTGCGCCTCCCCCCCCCCGCTTCCCCGAGCTGGGGCCCACCGACGAAGGTTGTGGACACTGGTCTCTTTCCTTCTTGTGCCCCCCCCCTTCCCCGAGCTGGGGCCCACCGATGAAGGTTGTGGACACTAGGCTTTTGCCTTTTTGCGCCCCCACCCCCCCCCCCCCGCTTCCCCGAGCTGGGGCCCACCGACGAAGGTTGTGGGCACTGGTCTCTTTCCTTCTTGTGCCCCCCCCCTTCCCCGAGCTGGGGCCCACCGATGAAGGTTGTGGACACTAGGCTTTTGCCTTTTTGCGCCCCCACCCCCCCCCCCCCGCTTCCCCGAGCTGGGGCCCACCGATGAAGGTTGTGGACACTAGGCTTTTGCCTTTTTGCGCCCCCCACCCCCCCCCCCCCGCTTCCCCGAGCTGGGGCCCACCGATGAAGGTTGTGGACTCTAGGCTTTTGCCTTTTTGCGCCCCCCCCCCCGCTTCCCCGAGCTGGGGCCCACCGATGAAGGTTGTGGACACTAGGCTTTTGCCTTTTTGCGCCCCCCCCCCCCCGCTTCCCCGAGCTGGGGCCCACCGACGAAGGTTGTGGACACTAGGCTTTTGCCTTTTTGCGCCCCCCCCCCCCGCTTCCCCGAGCTGGGGCCCACCGACGAAGGTTGTGGACACTGGTCTCTTTCCTTCTTGTGCCCCCCCCCTTCCCCGAGCTGGGGCCCACCGATGAAGGTTGTGGACACTAGGCTTTTGCCTTTTTGCGCCCCCCCCCCCGCTTCCCCGAGCTGGGGCCCACCGACGAAGGTTGTGGACACTAGGCTTTTGCCTTTTTGCGCCCCCACCCCCACCCCCCCCCCCGCTTCCCCGAGCTGGGGCCCACCGATGAAGGTTCTGGACACTAGGCTTTTGCCTTTTTGCGCCCCCACCCCCACCCCCCCCCCCCGCTTCCCCGAGCTGGGGCCCACCGATGAAGGTTCTGGACACTGGTCTGTCTCCTTTTTATGCGCCCTCCTTTTAGTCAGAGAGGGGCGTTATGAGTTTGGCTTGTACCGATGTCTGTCTTCGGGTCCGTTCACTGAGCGATATTAACCCGCTGTCACTTGTAGTCTTTTCTCCCGTTGCTTTGGTATCACACGTACAGCTGTCCTTATAGACCAAGGAAGGTTCCTGTATACACGCACAGCTGTCCTTATAGACCAAGGGAGGTTCCTGTATACACGTACAGCTGTCCTTATAGACCAAGGAAGGTTCCTGTATACACGCACAGCTGTCCTTATAGACCAAGGAAGGTTCCTGTATACACGCACAGCTGTCCTTATAGACCAAGGAAGGTTCCTGTATACACGTACAGCTGTCCTTATAGACCAAGGAAGGTTCCTGTATACACGCACAGCTGTCCTTATAGACTTATAGACAAAGGAAGGTTCCTGTATACAGTGAATGTGTAATTAATTTCCACTGGGGGGGGGGGGGGGGGTTTCCACGGGGACATCTCTAGTTATCCCGCGTGTAGCGGAGGGATATAGTTTTTCTTCTGTTCGTCCGTCCGCTTGTGTGTTCGAGCTTTATCTCGGAAACTACAGGTTGGATTGTTTTGTAGGTGTGTCACATCGTATGTTTGTTCGGATTCATCAAACATTGTCAAAATGACTGTATTTTGAAATTTGGTAAAACTTCGCGTTTATGTAATTTTGTCGACACAATGGATCGTCATGTCCGTGTTATAACTCCGAAAATATGGGTTGGATTGTTTTGAAATTTTACACACTGATAAAACAGACAAGAAATGAGTGCAACGTCGTGTTTTATATCAGGATTCCTGAAATACCGACAGAAGAATATTTTTTTTATTATTGAAAAATCTCGCACGGATAGAGGGATTCTAGACAAGTCGCCATCAATGCAACTCGCCATAAACCCCTATACCAAGTCATCACAGCCAACTCGCCAAGACTTAGGAATTGTGTGCCAACTCACCTACATTGCTGCCAAGTCGCCAACATGTTTACTGGTGGAATTTGCAGACATAATGTCCTCTTTTGCGACTTAATAAATAGGTTGGATAATCGGTATATAATATAAAACTGAATGTGACAAAAAATGGTGTGTAAAATGTAAATTATAAAAAAAAAAAACAATGTTTATTTACATTTTATTGACTGAAAGCTGCAAAATCAATGCAAATATTGGTTATTGGTTCAATGAATTTCAACGAACTGCAATTATATTAAGTGCAATTACCATGAAATAACTTCTTTCTTCTCATTTTTGTCAAAACAAAATGCAATCTATAGTTGGATGGAACCGAATTAAAGAAACGTTCATAGCACAAGCGATTGCAATTAATGTGCGCAATGTGTCATTTTTTCTTTTCACAAATAATTGCAATTAAATTTGTATTCGCTAGACCAGTCGTTCAGTTGTGTTCCATTCTTTGTTTTAAGTGTAGATTAAAGAAAAAGTACTTTGCAAACAAAACAGCTTTTAAAGAGCTTTTCAACTTTCGGAGAGGTGATAATTAACAATGCACCTAAACGCAATTAACTGTTTAATAAGAACTTTAAACATTCGATTCGGCAATGAGCAAAAGTCTATTATTCGGTAGGAAAAGGTAAAATAAGAATACTGAATAAAAGAAAGAAACGGTAAAAAAGACTACAAAATAAAACAAGAAATGTGGTGTGCAAGTTGTGGTGAGTTGGCACTAAAGTAGGCGACTTGGTTGCCAAGTCGCCTGTGGCGAGTTGGTATACCAAGTCGCCTTATGGCGAGTTGGATTGATGGCGACTTATCCTGACACCGGATAGAGCACATATTGCAGGTGTGTGACGTCGTATTTTTGTTCGGATTTATAAAAATAGTAAAAAAATATGAAGTCTTCTGAAATTTGGTTAAAGCGATTTGATAGAATTTTGTCTTCGAAGTTGAACCGTCTCCAAAACCATTTTTCTCGTATTCTTTTTAAATTTCACCCACGGATGAAACAAACATTGCAAATTGCCAAAATATTTTTCTTAAATATAAAAATTTGCTTTCGTTGAAATTTAAAAATACAGAACTGTTAGGATTCTGATGAAAGTGGCACTAGTTGGCGCTTTGCAGACCGACTTTAGCACCGATTTCATGGATCTTCCGCGCTAAACGGGGGATCGTGTCTCTGCCTTAGGACCGATTTCATGGATCTTCCGCGCCAAACGGGGGATCGTGTCTCTGCCTTAGGACCGATTTCATGGATCTTCCGCGCCAAACGGGGGATCGTGTCTCTGCCTTAGCACCCATTTCATGGGTCGTCGGCTTTACACAGGGAATCGTGTCTGTCTGAGGCTCTAGTTATTCTTTTCCTCGCAAGAAAAAAAACTGAAATGTAATATTTTTAAGAGTGAAGTGAGAATTCGTGACATTATTTATAACATATTTAAAAAATCACAGAATATGTGAGCTTTTGAACATGAATGTAGAATGAAATAAGGCAAGATTCGTTCTCTTTGTGTACGCAGATAACCTGGACCTGGAGCTGAGATTGGCCAGATTAGAGTATTTGATGGACCGGAGACCGCTCTTACTTAACAGGTGAACAAAAATTCCATATGTAAACAAGTGGAGCTGGTGAACATAACCTGTCCACTGTTTGAGTATGTGCTGTGTGTGAGTTTGTTTGAATCTGTGCTGTGATTGGGCCTGTGCTGTGATTGAGTCTGTGCTGTGATGGAGTCTGTGCTGTGATGGAGTCTGTGCTGACGCTATGCTGACGTCATTCTGTGTTACAGTGTGTTGACACGGCATGTATGCTGACGTCATTCTCTTTTGCAGTGTGTTATTGCGTCAGAATCCTCACAACGTTCACGAGTGGCACAAGCGCGTCAAGCTGTACGAAGGGAAGCCCAGAGAGGTTAGGTGCTAATGCTTATCATTACACTCAGAGAAAGAGTAGTGTCAGAAGACCATGCTTGTCGTGCGTATAATCCGTCAGAGAGAGAACGTTGTTACATGTCAATGCTTGTCATGCGTATAATCCGTCCGATGGAGCGTTTCTACATGTCCATGTTTGTCATGCGCGAGAAAGAGTCCTGTCCGCCGAGATGCTGTAAAAAATACAATGCGTGCACCCTTCAAATACCAGTGTGTGATGGCGCAACTATTTCGCGTAGCGTAAGAGTATTTAACTGCTATCATTTGCTCAGATCATCAACACGTACACGGAGGCAGTTCAGACGGTGGACGCGAAGCTAGCCACGGGCAAACTGCACACGCTCTGGGTCTCCTTCGCCAATTTCTACGAGCAGGCGGGACAGATTGAAGACGTAAGAGTGCGCCCGCTATAGCCGCAGCATGTGTCGTAACACTGAAGGCTGAAATATCTACCCAGCCTTCTTATGTTACCTTCAAATTATAAAAAAAAAACGCTTAACAAAGCTAAGAATTTTTTAAGAGTTCTTCTTCTGTGGTAATGTGGAAAAATTTTGTCTTCACATATTTGAACTAAAAAGTTATGTCAGCAGGTATATTTGAAAACAATTGACGCCAGTGTTGCGGATGTTTTAACAAAAAACCTCATAAATTTTGATTGGAACATGTTAAGTCGTTTCTGGAGTAACTGTTCTTAGCCAAAGTAAATTACCTTTTTATGACGAAAATTGACGATGTTTATCCCCCCCCTCTTAGGCACGGGTGATCTTTGACAAGGCCACCAAGGTGGATTACAAGCATGTGGACGACCTGGCCTCCGTCTGGTGCGAGTGGGCCGAGATGGAAGTCCGCCATGAGTAAGACGAGTTTTCATCTCAAACCTCCCCCCCTCCTCCCCACTACCCCTTAAGCACGGGTGATCTTTCCTCCTTGAAGAAAAAAAGAATAAATCAAGAACTGAACAACTAAAATAAATAATAAGTAAAATAAAAAGTAATAAAATAAATAAATAAATATATTGAAATAGCTGAATCATTCGGACAACTAAAAAATGGAATCACTCGGATGAGACGTGACGTGATCACGCGACTGATGGGTGATGGGGAATTCTCTGGTTGGGGGAGTGGCCTGAGTGGGGGAATGGTATGATTGGGGGAATGGTATGATTGGGGGAATGGCATGATTTAGGGGAGTGGACTATTGGGGGAATGGCCTGATTATGGGAATGGCCTGATTGGGGGAATGACCTGATTGGGGGAAAGGCCTGATCGGGGGAATGACCTGATTGGGAAAATGGCCTGATCGGGAGGAATGACCTGTTGGGGGAGTGGCATGATTAGAGGAATGGCCTGGTCGGGGGGAGGGGGGGATGGCCAGATTGGGGAATGGCCTGTTGGGAGTAATGGCCTGACTGGGGGGAATGGCCTGACTGGGGGTAATGACCTGACTGGGGGAATGACCTGATGTTTCTGCTCCTCACAGCCACTTCGAGGAGGCACTAGGAGTGGTTGGGGGAATGACCTGGTCGGGGGGAATGACCTGTTGGGGGAATGGCCTGATCGGAGGGGATGGCGTGATTTGGGGGGATGGCCTGACTGGGGGGAATGGCCTGACTGGGGGTAATAACCTGACTGGGGGAATGACCTGATGTTTCTGCTCCGCACAGCCACTTCGAGGAGGCACTGGGACTGATGCAGAAGGCGGTGACGCCACCAGCCAGGAAGGTGGACTACCACGACCAGGCGGAGGCGGTGCAGATGCGCGTCTACAAGTCGCTCAAGCTCTGGTCCATGTACGCTGACCTCGAGGAGAGCATCGGCACGTTCCAGGTACGCGCGTCAAAGGTCTGCACGTGCCAGGTACGCGCGTCATAGGTTGGCACGTGCCAGGTACGCGCGTCAAAGGTCAACAAAGGATCAACCGGGTGGAACAGTAGTCTCGACTTCCGCTGAAGCATCTTGATTCAGCATTCGGAAGTGATAACTTTTACTTGTGAAATGTGGATTCCAAGATGTCCTTCAAACGTTAGAAATTAAAGTTCTTTTCCTTTTCTAAATTGTTTTTCACGGTTATTTTCTCAAACTAAGTCAATGCACATTTTAACATTTAAGGTCTTGACCCAATTTGAGAAATTCACACTTTATGTCAATTCTTCTGATCAAAATCGAGAATAAAATTCCCAAAATGACGCCTGTGAGTTTTTCGACTGTTATTCAAAGGGTTGAAAGTTCGTGGTTATGAGAAGGCTACAGGGCGTTTTCGTGGGAAACGGTACTCCCTCCCTCCCTCCCTCCCTCCCTCCCTCCCTCCCTCCCTCCCTCCCTCCTCTCATTGGTTGATTCCAATTTATATATAACTAAACGAAATAGTTCTGTTTCGCACTTTTCAAAAAACAAAAAGAAAGAAAACAACAGCAAACAAACAAACAGGACAAAAAGTTCTGTACGTGACTTGAATTTGTAGGCGTGTAAAGCCGTGTATGAGCGCATCATAGACCTGCGCATAGCCACGCCGCAGATCATCATCAACTTCGGCATGTTCCTGGAGGAGAACAACTACTTTGAGGAAGCCTTCAAGGTCAGTTAGCTCTACCTTCAAGGTCAGCTCCACCTTCAGCGCGCTCCCTCTTTAGTCTGGAGACAGTTATCGTGTAATGGTTTTGCTTGGAACAATTATGTTGTGTAGCGCACCTTTACTTGCGTTAGGTGTTGGGGTCAACTCGGCCCCTTGCCAAGTCGGCCCCCTTGCCAACTCGGCTCTTTTTAGTCAAGTCGGCCCCGCCAACTCGGCCCTTCCTGAAAGTCAACTCGGCCTCTTAGTCCTTTTTAAGTCGGCCCTATATCACATACTTTTCAAATTTAAAATACGAAAGGTAATGATCACTTACGAAATGTAATTGAAAATTACAGGGTTTTTGTGTCTCATCTCGGGGATCACAAGTATGCAGATTTACTGTGATAAAAATACTCCGTACTCATCACAGACAAAATGCAATTAGTGATTACAGGACTTCAGTCGGTGTTTAATCTCAGTGATCACAAAAGAATTATCAGAAAACAAGCAGTTGGCTTTTACATTAAGTATTTTACACACCACAGTTTGCTTGTTAAGTCACAGATGTCGTCCGGGTTCGTCTGCTAACTTGTAATATACTCCAATTTAGTGGTCAAATGGAAGAAAAAAACAAGGCGCTAAATTGTTTGAAATTTATCAAAATCTGTATACAAAAAAAATGAAGTAAATAATTTGTCAAAAAAAAGACCTATAGTCGTACAGTAAAAAATTTTACTAGTAAATGTTATTCGGTACTGCAATGGTATGTAAAATGATGTGTTAATTGTGGGTAAAGTATGTCTTAAATTCTGTTATTATAAGTGCGTTGTTTTTCCAGTAAAAATAAATAAGGTAGAATTACCCTATATGTTTTATCTGAATAACACCAAAAAAAAACACAAAAAATATGAAGGGCCGACTTTTTTAATAAGGGGTCGACTTGACTTTCACGAGGGGCCAAGTTGACCTGTAAAAGGGCTGAGTGGAGGCCGACTTGATTTTCACGAGGGGTCGAGTTTGTAGGGGCAGACTTGGCAAGGGGCCGAGTTGACCCAAGAGCGTTATATTTGTTCACCGAAAGTCACGTGAAACCATTTTTATACAGCACCTGTTGGCTGCTGTGCGTGCCTGGTGGTTGCCGTGCGTGCCTGTTGGTTGCCGTGCGTGCCTGTTGGTTGCCGCGCGTGCCTGTTGGTTGCCATGCGTGCCTGTTGGTTGCCGTGCGTCCTGATGGTTGCCATGCGTGCCTGTTGGTTGCCATGCGTGCCTGTTGGTTGCCATGCGTGCCTGTTGGTTACCGTGCGTAGCTGTTGGTTGCCATGCGTGCCTGTTGGTTGCCATGCGTGCCTGTTGGTTGCCGTGCGTGCCTGTTGGTTGCCATGCGTGCCTGTTGGTTGCCGCGCGTGCCTGTTGGTTGCCATGCGTGCCTGTTGGTTGCCGTGCGTGCCTGTTGGTTGCCGTGCGTGCCTGTTGGTTGCCGTGCGTGCCTGTTGGTTGCCATGCGTGCCTGTTGGTTGCCGTGCGTGCCTGTTGGTTGTCATGCGTGCTTGTTAGTTGTCATGCGTGCCTGTTGGTTGCCATGCGTGCCTGGTGGTTGCCGTGCGTACCTGTTGGTTGCCATGCGTTTTTATTACTCTCATGGCTACTCCCACGTCTGACATATATGCCCTTTCTCCGCGCTATTCTGGACACGGGTGGCAACATATGCCTGTGCCCTGCCCCGCCCCCTCCCCCATTCCTTGCGGGGTGGAGGGGAGGGATCAACATACCTCTACTTACGTGAACTCGATCAGATTAATATGCAGATGCAACCTGTTACCTCAGGCAAACTTGTTGTGTTGAGATAGTGAAGAAAAAATTGAATTTATTAATTTAAATAATGAAACTTGACGTGAATTTTGCAGGCGTACGAGAAAGGGATAGCGCTGTTCAAGTGGCCGAATGTGTACGACATCTGGAACACGTACTTGACCAAGTTCATTGACAGATACGTGAGTGCTTTCGTGCACTAAGTCGTATTTTTGTCTAGATTTTTAGCTTATTGAGTTTGTAAGTTTATACGCTGCTACAATGTAAAACAAAACAAAACAACAAAAAAATTTAAAAAAAAAGAAGTAAGAGTGCTGCTGCCACGCACCGCCGGAAGTGCGCACTCGATAGTGCTTGATATCGCCATAACAGTGTCAAGTAACAACATCGCAGAGGAGTGCAACAATATCTAATTTACAAGAAACTATATTTGTACAAATAAATTGACATAAAAATAAAGGCATCCGTAGTCGGACCGATCCGAAACCCCCCCCCCCCAACCCCACCACCACCTCAGCTAGTGCTACATGGTGCGGGAGGATGTTCCGGTCCAGTCCCCCCACCACCACCACCACCACCTCAGCTAGTGCTACAGGGTGCGGGAGGGTGTTCCGGTCCACCCCCCCCCCCACCACCACCACCTCAGCTAGTGCTACAGGGTGCGGGAGGGGTGTTCCGGTCCACCCCCCCCCCCACCACCACCACCACCTCAGCTAGTGCTACAGGGTGCGGGAGGGGTGTTCCGGTCCACCCCCCCCCCACCACCACCACCACCACCACCTCAGCTAGTGCTACATGGTGCGGGAGGGGTGTTCCGGTCCAGTCCCCCCACCACCACCACCACCACCTCAGCTAGTGCTACAGGGTGCGGGAGGGGGTGTTCCGGTCCACCCCCCCCCCCACCACCACCACCACCTCAGCTAGTGCTACAGGGTGCGGGAGGGGTGTTCCGGTCCACCCCCCCCCCCCACCACCACCACCACCTCAGCTAGTGCTACAGGGTGCGGGAGGGGTGTTCCGGTCCACCCCCCCACCACCACCACCACCACCACCTCAGCTAGTGCTACAGGGTGCGGGAGGGGTGTTCCGGTCCACCCCCCCCCCCACCACCACCACCACCACCTCAGCTAGTGCTACAGGGTGCGGGAGGGGTGTTCCGGTCCACCCCCCCCCACCACCACCACCACCTCAGCTAGTGCTACAGGGTGCGGGAGGGGGTTCCGGTCCACCCCCCCCCCACCACCACCACCTCAGCTAGTGCTACAGGGTGCGGGAGGGGTGTTCCGGTCCACCCCCCCCCACCACCACCACCACCTCAGCTAGTGCTACAGGGTGCGGGAGGGGTGTTCCGGTCCACCCCCCCCCCCACCACCACCACCTCAGCTAGTGCTACAGGGTGCGGGAGGGGTGTTCCGGTCCACCCCCCCCACCACCACCACCACCTCAGCTAGTGCTACAGGGTGCGGGAGGGGTGTTCCGGTCCACCCCCCCCCACCACCACCACCACCTCAGCTAGTGCTACAGGGTGCGGGAGGGGTGTTCCGGTCCAGTCCACCCACTCGTGTGGTGTCACCATGATTCTATTCAATGGACCTTGTCACTGATTACGGACAGGGCGGGAAGAAGCTGGAGAGAGCGCGGGATCTGTTTGAGCAGTGTTTGGACGGCTGCCCTCCAAAGTATGCCAAAGGTGAGGCTGCCCCCCCCCCCCAGTATGCCAAAGGTGAGGCTGCCCCCCCCAGTATGCCGAAGGTGAGACTGCCCCCCCCCCCAGTATGCCGAAGGTGAGACTGCCCCCCCCCCCCCCCAGTATGCCGAAGGTGAGACTACCAACCCAAGTATGCCAAAGGTCAGACTGCCCTCCCAAGTATGCCAGAGGGCAGACTACCCTCCTAAGTATGCCAAAGGTCAGACTGCCCTCTCTTCTCAGTTATGCTTTTTTGGTTTCTACTTTTATTCCCTCCTCCTTCTCCCCCCCCCCCCCCCACATCCTCCACACACACACTTTAGATTTAGATCAGCGGCATACAATCAGGTTTCCCACGGTCATTGACATAGTTACAAAACCATGGAAATTTTTTGTCAACTTCGAAAGTCATGGAAAAGTCAGTCATCGAATTTTTATCTGGAATTGATCATATGTCCGTAGAAACAAGTAAACATTTAGTTCAACTTTTTTTCCATTTTAAACAAACACGCTTTCTTCACATCACATTTTGTTTAGAAATGTTAAACTAAATCATGGAAAATGGCACCGGAAGGGCTTGGAAAAAGCCAGACTTGTCGCCCTCAAATGAAAACACGAAATCCCCGCTCGTGACTGCCAGGACTATAGCGGGCGTTTATGCCTTTAAGGCTGGTCTTGTCACATCAGTGGGAGGAGACGGGGGGGGGGGGGCATCCGTCGTCTATATGTAAGGAGGTACGTATGTGAACTTTAAATGCTTCTTCTCCCTCTGTTATGATTGGATTCCTTTCAAATATAGTGTGGTCTTGAAAAGTTACTTTTTTGGCGGTTCACCAAAATTTGGTCAAATGGCGCAGTTTTGAAATTTTTGGTTAGCCAATTTTCCAAATGTTTCTTCTTTCACAATTGTGCTCCGATTCCTTCCAAATTTTGCCCGACTTTTCCCTCGATAGTTCTGGCAAAAAAATGACCAAATGGCGCCATTTTGAATTTGTTAGCCCATTTTGAAAATGCTACTCCCACAGTTTTAACCGAATTCCTTTCAAATTTTGTACAAACTTTCTCTGGATGGTTCTGTCCTCAAATTTTTTTGGCGATTTACCAAAAATTGGCCAAATGGCGCTATTCTGAAATTTTTTGTTAGCCAATTTTGAAAATGCTTGTTCGCCCATAATTTTGACCAGTTTTCTTTCAAAGGTGGTCTTCTCTGGAAAAATTACTATTTTTTTTTGTCGATTCGCCAAAAAAAACTGGCCAAATCGGGTCATTTTAAAACTTTTTCTTAGCCAATTTTGAGATATTTCTTCCACAATTTTGATTCCCTCTATGTACGAATGTTCTGTGGATGGTTCTCTCCTTAACATTTCCTTCTTTGGCAATTTACCAAAAATTAGACAAATGGCGCCATTTTTTTTTGTAATTTTATGTTAGTTAATTTTGAAAGTGCTTGTTCGTCAACAATTTTGAACAGATTCCTTTCAAATTTTGTACCCTGTTTGGTCCTGTTAGAAACATTTGCTGTTTTGGGCGATTCGCAACAAGCCTTTTGATTCTTAATTCACTAGATCTCGGCTGATCACAATTTTTTTGAGAGGATAGGGGAGGGGGGGGGTAGTATTATGACACGTGCTACGTTTTTATCCCCTGCTGCACTGCCGCGGGCGGGGGATATAACAACGCCTCGTGTCTGTCCGTACGTCTGTTCGGCTGTCCGTCCGCAACCCTGATGTGCCCCCTTTTGTCCGGGTCACTTTGTTAACTTTCCTTGGTCGCACAGCTTTGAAACCTCCAAAAGTGAAAGAATATATATTGTAGATTTCCAATGTCTTGCTTTCAGTTTGAGCGACAAATAATGTCCAAAATTACAGCCCTCTGAACTTAGGTGAATTTTGTTGTCATTCTGAGTCTTGCTGGGTTATTTGATCAGGACAGAAAAAAAATTATTTCTGTATATCGGTAAGGTTTCACTTTATTACGAAAGCTCGAACACAGACTGCTGGGCGGGGGATATGCAATCCACGATTGTCTTGTTTTAGCATTGATTGATTGATTGATTTTTTCTTTTATTATTATTTTTTAGCCATTTACTTGCATGTAAAGGAGTTGAGGGGTGGTTTGTGGGACGTGCTGCAGTTTGTTTAATGTTTGTTTCAGCCATTTATTTGTTGTATGCGAAATTGGAAGAGGAGCACGGGCTGGCTAGGCACGCCATGGCGGTGTACGACAGGGCGACAGTCGCTGTCTTACCGGAGGAGCAGTACGAGGTAAGGCACTGACTCGGGGCTTGTCACTGGCTAGGCACGCCATGGCGGTGTACGACAGGGCGACAGTCGCCGTGTTACCGGAGGAGCAGTACGAGGTAAGGCACTGACTCGGGGACTTGTCACTGGCTAGGCACGCCATGGCGGTGTACGACAGGGCGACAGTCGCTGTCTTACCGGAGGAGCAGTACGAGGTAAGGCACTGACTCGGATGTGTAATCGGATGTGTAGCGGGTGTGAGGCGGGTGTGTAGGCGGATGTGTAGGCGGATGTGAGCGTTTGTGGGTGAAGATGATTGGATGCGCTCACTAGCCGCTATGGATTTTATGTTGAAACTTGTCTTATGAAGGCGCTCGTAAACACAAATCCAGCCTTTTTGAGAAAATAATGATCTTGTATAACATAAAAATATGGGGGCTTCGTCTCCACCTCAAAAATACAAAACATAAAAGATGGGGCTTCGTCTGCACCTCAAAGATGCAAAACATAAAAAGATGGGACTTCGTCTCCACCTCAAAAATACAAAACAAAAAAAGATGGGGCTTCATTTCCAACTCAAAAATACAAAACATAAAAATATGGGGCTTCGTCTGCACCTCAAAGATGCAAAACATAAAAAGATGGGACTTCGTTTCCACCTGAAAGATGCAAAACATAAAAAGATGGGACTTCATCTCCAACTCATACATGCAAAACATAAAAAGATGGGACTTCGTTTCCACCTGAAAGATGCAAAACATAAAAAGATGGGGCTTCGTTTCCACCTCGAAGATGCAAAACATAAAAAGATGGGGGCTTCATCTCCAACTCAAAAATAGTATTGTTGACCAGAAAGCTGGTATTATTGACAGAAAGAAAATGTTGACCTTTACGTTCACATTTCCGTGACTTGTCAAGAATATAATCTGGAGTTGTTATATCTGTCGGCATTTGCTTTAGGATTAACAGTCAAAATTAATGACTTGGGAATCGACCAATCATATTATAGCATTATACCGAAGCCATGTAACAATTGTTATTGTGTTTGCAACACGCTGTACAACCATCCTCAAATCCAAGGTGCAAGTCTCGTTTTTACAGCCATCCTTAAATCCAGGCTACAAGTCTCGTTTAAGACATTTCTATTTGATCACAGATGTTCAACATTTACGTGAAGCGCGCGGCAGAGCTGTACGGCGTCACCCACACACGGCCCATATACGAGAAGGCCATAGAATTGCTCAATGACGACCAGTCCAGGTGATTGCCTCGCTGTGCTGTGGAACCGCGTGATCGCGAGGTCGTCGGAACCGCGTGATCGCGAGGTCGTCGGAACCGCGTTATCGCGAGGTCGTCGGATCCCCGTTATCGCGAGGTCGTCGGAACCGCGTGATCATGAGGTCGTCGGAACCGCGTGATCGCGAGGTCGTCGGAACCGCGTTATCGCGGGGTCGTCGGATCCCCGTTATCGCGAGGTCGTCGGAACCGCGTGATTGCGAGGTCGTCGGAAGCGCGTTATCGCGAGGTCGTCGGAACCGCGTGATCGCGAGGTCGTCGGAAACGTGTTATCGCGAGGTCGTCGGATCCGCTTGATCGCGAGGTCGTCGGAACCGCGTGATCGCGAGGTCGTCGGAACCGCGTGATCGCGAGGTCGTCGGATCCGCGTTATCGCGGGATCGTCGGAACCGCGTGATCGCGAGGTCGTCGGATCCGCGTTATCGCGGGGTCGTCGGAACCGCGTTATCGCGGGGTCGTCGGATCCGCGTTATCGCGAGGTCGTCGGAACCGGCCAATTCACTTCTGTCGTTCTGGATAACTGATAGTAACTAAAAATAATTGGCAGTAACTGGTAGTAATTGATAGTAAATCGTAGTAACTGATTGTAAATGGTAGTAACTGATTGTAAATGGTAGTAACTGAATGTAAATGGTAGTAACTGATTGTAAATGGTAGTAACTGATTGTAAATGGTGGTAAGAAAATGGGGGTTTACAGGCTGGAAGTAAAAGAACAGCTTCGAAATAAACGGAGTATTCGAGAAGCCCGGATCGTGCTTCACTGTTTATGGCAAATACGCACGTGCATAATTGTTGTAAAATAAAACAATTCAAAAGGTGCCACCTGAAACAAACACACATTGATGTCTCCGGAATCATCCGGAATCATCCGAAATCTGGTGCTTGTTGCAGGGAGATGTGTTTGCGCTTTGCTGATCTGGAGACCAAGCTTGGAGAGATTGACCGCGCCCGCGCCATTTACGCGCACGCGTCGCAGATTTGTGATCCCAGGGTGGGTGTGCTCACGGCAACGACTCGTTTTACTTTTAGCCAAAGCCAAGGAGGACATTTGTCCCAAAATGTATGTTCAGAAAAGATACGTGTGAAAAGTTCATCACAAAAATGCTTGAAAACATTTTATTCAAATTTTTGTTTTTATTGCGCAGATGACGCAGACTTTCTGGCAGACGTGGAAGGACTTTGAGATCAAGCACGGCAATGAGGACACCGTCCGCGAGATGTTACGCATCAAGCGCAGCGTGCAGGCCACCTACAACACGCAGGTCAACTTCATGTCCGCGCAGATGCTGGCGGCACAGGGCGGTCAGGGCAGCGGCGAGCCAGCGCCAGGTACGTACATGACATGGGTCAACATCATGTCCGCGCAGATGCTGGCGGCACAGGGCGGTCAGGGCAGCGGCGAGCCAGCGCCAGGTACGTACATGACATGGGTCAACATCATGTCCGCGCAGATGCTGGCGGCACAGGGCGGTCAGGGCAGCGGCGAGCCAGCGCCAGGTACGTACATGACATGGGTCAACATCATGTCCGCGCAGATGCTGGCGGCACAGGGCGGTCAGGGCAGCGGCGAGGCAGCGCCAGGTACGTACAACACGCAGGTCAACATCATGTCCGCGCAGATGCTGGCGGCACCTTTGTGCTCTGTGTTAGGCTTTTGCGCTGAGACATTATCACACCTTTGTGCTTGGTTGCAGACGACGAGATGGCTCGGTTGGAGGCCAAGGCGAGAGAGCTGGCGGTGGAGAGTGCGCGGGACCAGCCCCAACAAGACAAGGGCATCCTGTTTGTCAGGTGCGTCGCCCGTCCGTGCGTCCGTCGGTATGGGGAAAACGCTAAAGTGCCAGGGGTGGTGAAGGTGGGAGTGGTGTTTGTGCGGGGTCGTGAAGGTGGGAGTGGTGTTTGTGCGGGGTCGTGAAGGTGGGAGTGGTGTTTGTGCGGGGTGCTAAAGGTGGGAGTGGTGTTTGTGCGGGGTCGTGAAGGTGGGAGTGGGGTGCGGGGATGGTGAAGGCGGGTGTGGTGTTTGTGCGGGGTCGTGAAGGTGGGAGTGGGGTGGGGGGTGGGGTGCGGGCATGGTGAAGGCGGATGTGGGGGTAGGATGTGGGGATGGTGAAGGCGGGGGTGGTGTGAGGTTGGGTGCGGGGATGGTGAAGGTGGGTGTGGTGTGGGTGTGGGGTGCGGGGATGGTGAAGGTGTGAGTGATGTGGGGGCGGGATGCGGGGATGGGCTTGAACTGAGATCTGTAACATTTTGCTGCATATCAACGTTTTGAGCTGTTGTCGCAAAGTGAGATGGGCTAGGGGAGGGGGGCTAGGGAGGGGGGTGTGGTTGGGAAAGGGAGTTGTTCAGTATAAAAACACACTAGGCAGTTAATGGATAGACTTGGTGCTGTTGTGTGCAGGAGTAACGCCACAGATGAGGAGCTGGGGGAATTGACCAAGACGAACAACCCCGAGGAAATCAACATCGACTCGGACGAGAGCGACGACGAGCAGCAGATACAGGGTCAGTCTGATCGGAGTCGCTTAATGGTGGGGATGGGGGGGGGGGGGGGTGCGGGGAGGGGAGGGGGCGGGTGGCGGAGGGTGGTGGGTGTGATCGGAGTCGCTTAGTGGTGGGGATGGGGGGTGTGGGGAGGGGAGGGGGCGGGTGCGGAGGGTGGTGAGTGTGATCGGAGTCGCTTAGTGGTGGGTATGGGGGGGGGGGGGGGTGCGGGGAGGGGAGGTGGCGGAGGGTGGTGAGTGTGATCGGAGTCGCTTAGTGGTGGGGATTGGGGGATGCGGGCGGGGCGGGTGGCGTAGCAAGGTGAGTCTGGTCGGAGTCTCTTAGTGGTGGGGATGGGGGCGGGCGGGTGGCGTAGCAAGGTGAGTCTGATCGGAGTCACTTAGTGGTGGGGAGGGGGGGGGGGGCGCTGGTGGGAGGGGGGGGGGGTTCGGAGGATGGTGGATGTGATCGGAGTCGCTTAGTGTGGGGATGGGGGGCGCGGGGGGGGGGGGAGGGGGAGTGTGGCGGAGGATGGTGAGTGTGATCGGAGTCGCTTAGTGGTGGGGATGGGAGGGGATGCGGGGGGAAGGGAGGGGACGGAGGATGGTGGGTGTGATCGGAGGTCACTTAGTGGTGGGGTTGGGGATGCGGGGGGGGGGGAGGGGGCGGGTGGTGTAGGATGGTGGGTCTGATCGGAGTCGCGTAGTGGTGGGGATGGGGGGGGGTGGCGGGTGAGATGAGGGTTCGGGTGGCGTAGCATGGTGAGTCTGATCGGAGTCACTTAGTGGTGGGGAGGGGGGGGGACGCTGGTGGGAGGGGAGGGGGGCGGAGGATGGTGGGTGTGATCGGAGTCGCTTAGTGGTGGGGATGGGGGGGGTGCGGGGAGGGGAGGGGAGGGGGGGGGGCGGGTGGCGTAGCATGGTGAGTGTGATCAGAGTCGCTGTTTTTATGAAGATAAATAAATAAATACATGATCAAATAATTATAATAAATCAGGCACAGCACCCTGGAATGGGCTAAAATGATTCGATTTTTTTCCGAAGATAGAAGTAATCCATGTGACTGCAGACCAAAAACACAAATTTGACGAAAAACTTGGTAAGAACAAAATCCAGGTAATTTCAAACAGGTCAGACCATAAACATGACGTTTTTCGTGAGTTAAGCTCGAGGTGAGCACGCATTGTAGAATTGCAGACATGGCTTCCGTAAAAAACTGTCACAATAACAGGCTGTTATAAAACAATATAAATAAAAATACAAGGAAGGATTTGTGTATTTGGCATGTTTGTGTTTTGCTTGACAGAGGTGGATGTGGTACAGGAGCAGAGTGTGCCGACGGAGGTGTTCGGGAGTCTGGCGCAGGACGACGACTAAGTGGGTTAGGGGGGGAGAGCATTTTACGCCACCCTCTGTGCATTTATAGTGGAGACAGTAAGAGACTGTTAGCCTAGCATGTCGTGAGAAGTGACGTCAGATCGTCTGCTGACCGCAGACTTGTGTTGTCGGTATAGAGAAGTGTCAAGTAATGGAAGAAACGGCAGTGTCCGCGAATGTGCTGCAAGCCTGTGCCTTCCCAGAACGATGTGCTAATGCCAGTACGGTGGCATGGAAATGGCGGTATCTTTGCTTCAAGCACAAGGCCAGAAGTGTTTGTGAACAGATGACGACTTGTTTTGAACAGGTGACGACTTGTTTGGAACAGGTGACGACTTGTTTGGAACAGGTGACGACTTGTTTTGGAAGCTGTATGGAATTTGCTGTGGCAACTTTAAAGTCATTGACAAGATGTCGACAAACTGCAGCAGGCGTTATCTCAGGCTGTCGTGACGTCACGGCGCTTCGTGACGTCATGCTGTTTTCACCCTAGTACCCCTAGGGTGTAATTCTCAGCGCGAGTCAATGCCCGTGCGTGACGTAAGAAACCTGCCCGCGGTTTTTTAGCAATTAACGGAGAATCATGAACACGATGTGTAATTGTCACATGATCTGGGGAAATGTAATATCCAGTTATCTGTAATCAAAACGCCAATTAAGTCATGGTAACAAAGCATATATTGACTCGTCATGTAGCAAAAATATATGGACTCATTTACTCATGTGTCATTTACTTCATGTTGTCTCGAGTCAACATGAAGCTTTTATTGACCGGTTCCGAAAGTGTTGACCTGAAGGTCAGCAGTTTCTGGTCGGTTGTACTTCATGTTGATTCAGTTTAATTCAGTATCTTGTAAGTGTTGTCACGGTGACTGCAAATTCTCTGCTCTGAGAAACAATAAAATGGAGACCAGTGAAGGAAGAACTGATTTCTGACTCAAGCCAGGTGAAGAAGTTCCCGTGTGCTCATCCCGCGGTGAAAAAGTGGCCTGGTCTGAGAAAAACTTTCGGTTCTCATCCGCGGTGAAAAAGTGGCCTGGTCTGAGAAAACTTTCGTGTTCTCATCCCGCGGTGAAAAAGTTGCCTGGTCTGAAAAAAGCGCCGTGTGCGCATCCCGCGGTGAAAAAGTGGCCTGGTCTGAAAAAAAGCGCCGTGTGCTCATCCCGCGGTGCCGCGGTGAAAAAGTGGCCTGGTCTGAGAAAAAGTTCCCATGTTCTCATCCCGCGTAAAAAAGTGGCCTGGTCTGAAAAAAACTTCCCGTGTTCTCATCCCGCGGTAAAAAGTGGCCTGGTCTGAGAAAAACTTTCGTGTTTTCATCCCGCTGTAAAAAAGTGGCCTGGTCTAAGAAAACTTTCGTGTTCTCATCCCGCTGTAAAAAAGTGGCCTGGTCTGAGCAAAACTTTCGTGTTCTCATCCGCGGTAAAAAAGTGGCCTGGTCTGAAAAAAGCGCTCGTGTGCTCATCCCGCGGTGAAAAAGTGGCCTGGTCTGAGAAAAAGTTCCCGTGTTCTCATCCCGCGGTAAAAAAGTGGCCTGGTCTAAAAAAAACTTCCCGTGTTCTCATCCCGCTGTAAAAAAGTGGCCTGGTCTGAGAAAAACTTTCGTGTTTTCATCCCGCTCTAAAAAAGTGGCCTGGTCTGAGAAAAACTTTCGTGTTCTCATCCCGCGGTAAAAAAGTGGCCTGGTCTGAGAAAAACTTTCGTGTTCTCATCCCGCTGTAAAAAGTGGCCTGGTCTGAGCAAAACTTTCGTGTTCTCATCCCGCTGTAAAAAAGTGGCCTGGTCTGAGCCAAACTTTCGTGTTCTCACCCACTGTAAAAAAGTGGCCTGGTCTGAGCAAAACTTTCGTGTTCTCATCCCGCGGTAAAAAAGTGGTCTGGTCTGAGAAAAACTTCCCGTGTTTTCATCCCGCGGTAAAAAAGTGGCCTGGTCTGAGAGCTTCTAATAAAAAAAGGCCGACCTGTCAAAAGAATGAAAATTTTGTTCCCCGAAGGCTCTACAAGTGCAGCGCTTCTGAGCAATTTTTCTTGCTCTCTCCTTCAGGGTTTGCATGCCATAATAGAACATGTCATAATGGAATATGCCATAATGGAACAGGTCATAATGTCATAATGGAACATGTCATAATGGAACATGACGTAATGAAACATGTCATAATGGAAAATTACATTAATGTCTTATTATCCCCCATGAAATGGAGGGATATAGTTATGAGCTGGTCCGTCCGTCTGTCTTGCCGTCCATCTGTCTGTCCGCAAAAAGTACTAAGTTTTGTCCGGCTGACTTCTCATGCAAGGGTCTGTCATAGGAACCTGAAACCTTGCACGGTGAAAATATATATATTGAAGATGTGCAACGTGGCATTATTGTCAAAATTCGCCAAAAATTGACGTCGTGTGAAACTGTCAAAAATAGTTAATTTTTGGCTTGAACTTAGCGGTGAGACGATGTTTTGTCCGGCCAACTTTTCATAGAAGGGTATGTCATAGGAACCTGAAACTTTTGCATAGTGAAATATATAGGTTGAAGATGTGCGACGTGGCATTATTGTTAAAATGGGAAAAAAGCGGCGTCGTGGGAAATTGTCGAAAGTTGTGAATTTTTTGCTTAAACTCAGCCGTGACACGATGTTTGTGTGGCCGTTACTATGTGGTATTTACATGTCTGCATTCGACGTTTGTTTCAGAATACATGGGACTATTTTAGCGTTGTAATTTACGTAATTTACTGTATGGTCTGTGGTTAATGCCTGTTAAAGAAATAATTAAAATGCGTGGCGTTTCAGGAAACCTTGCACATTTTGCGTGTGTTTTAAGGATTATTCAAAGTGTGTTATAAATATACGAATTGTAGTTGTTATTTTGGAAATTTGCTAAAAATTCACGTGAGGAAAGCTGTCAAAATCGTTAATTTTTACCTGCAACTTTTTCATGCATTTTACTTTTACTGCTTCGCGGGAGATGCTGCTTTACTGAGGCTCGAGTGTTACATCAATCTTAGTTATTTGACCATGGGAAAGGAAAAGAAAACAAGGAAGGCATTTAACCCCATTGTTTTGTGTAATATATAAAAATACACGTCATTTCCTTTTTGATATATTATGATAATGAGAAGAAAAAAATATTATTTATGATATCAATGCACAGATATGCACAATTCTCGGTGAGGGCCGAGGGGGCGCACTTTAAAGTAAAAAAAAAATGGATAAATAGAATAAAATAAATAAAGTAAATGAAAAAATAACACTAACCTATTTCTCAATGGCGAAATGTTAAACACTTGGCCAAAAGTATATCTATTTTTTAAATCAGTTTTCCCTTCAAGTAGAATTTTAGAAACATTTTAACCTGATTTTGGTTTGCTTTTTCCTTTGCAAACAAGCCAATGTTTTTGTTTTTTTATTTCAGATCCCAAAACCCTTGAAGAAACTTTTTTGCCAGTTTGAAACCTTTCTAGAAAATTAACTGTGCTGCTTACTCTGTCAAACGTCATCCCTCGCCTCACCTTCCCCATCATCCCCCACCCTCTCCCCCATCCCTTGGCCCTCCACACGAATTGTGCATAACTGGAGCTAGTAATTTATGTAAACTTGCGGTGTATTAAAAATGTTTTCAAGTTATGCCCGAATATTTACTCATAAGGCCTGTCTTGAATGTTTTGGCGATCCGCCCAAAATTGACCACATGGGGGTATTTTATATTTTTTGGTAACAGATTTTCAAAATGCTTCTTCCACAATTTGGATCGGATTGCCTTCACATTTTGCGTGAATGTTCACTAACCTGCCCTTTGTTGAATAGTTACTTTTTTGGCGATCCACCAAAAGTTGAACAAATGGGAGCATCTTTCATTTTTCCGTAGATAGTTTTCAAAATACTTCTCCTACACTATTGATCGGATTTATTTCCAATTTTGTACGATTGTTCCTCAGATTGTTCTCTGTTCAAAAGTCACTATCTTTCGATCTGCGAAAATATGCCAAATGAGGGGCATTTATAATGTGTAACAAAAATTCCAGTTTTCATCAGCGTCTTCTCTTGAAAAAAAAAAAACTTTCGCGATCCGCAAAAACAATTGGCCAAATGGTGATGGTCCAAAAAAATTGCGAGTACGCGGTATTTTAAATCCTTTTGTTTTCTGAAATGCGTTGCCTGCTGCATTTTGATTATATTTATTCGAAATTTTTGAATATGGCTCTTTTGTGGTGCACCTTCAAAAACTGGCCTCATGCCGCCTTTTGATGGTGTTAAGGATCAGATTTTTCAAAATAGTTCTTCTGCAAGTAATTTTAGTCATATTGCTCTCATTTTGCTCGTAGTCCAACGTCAGGGCGTCTTTAAAATTTATTTTTCTGAGATTCGCAAATGCCGGCCTTGAAAATATTTCAGTTACCGGTTTTTGAAATATGATTAGTACTTTTTGGCGACAGTAGAAGCCTATTGATACTTGATTTACTAGATCTCGGCTGATCACAATGCCCCTGGACATTCTTGATGGCAATTTCCGAGAAATTGGCGAAAGTACTGGCCAAGAATCTTTTTAATATGTTTCTCTTTCTAGGGCTTTTAATGGAAGGTGGAATATATCTGTCCACCCGGCTATTACCTGTTGGCAATTTGCCAAAAATGGGCGGAAGAACAAAGTTGTTAGATAAAATCTAAACCGACTCCAGGGAAATTATCTTACTTTCTTAATTTTTTTGTTAAAGGTAGCAGACTTCAGTAGCTGCCTGCCTTTCACTTTTGTTAAACGATCTACCAAATTTGGCGGAAATATTGGCCTAAATCCTAATTTCTTAACATATTTCGTCCTCTGACCTTTGTGGGGGTTCCGGACCATACACCCCCGGGACAACACCCCCCACCGGATGATACCCCCCGCCCCGACAATACCCCCAGACCATACCCCCCGTGCAAATACCCCCCCCCCCCCCCCCCCCAACCAGAATATTTCCAATTTTCAACGTTACATGAAAATGAAAAGAAAAAATACAGCGACATGTTTTACTTCTCTCCAACACTATGTTTAATCTTTATTTCGGTATATCGAGTCTGCGTCTCATTCACAGTAAAACCTGCAAGTTCATAATCCACATCTTTCAAAACTGAATACTGTGCGCTGTTCCACGAAGGCAGTCCAGTATGTTGCGGTTTGCGAAGTCGCCAACAATGTTTTTATTATTATTATTGTTGTTATTATTATTATTATTATTATTATTATTATTATTATTATTACTATTATTATTATTATTATTTTATTATTATAATTATTTTTATTAAAGGTTTATTTATTGCAACATAGCCATAGCTAGTACAACAAGTTGGATAGTACAAATACTAAAACATGCATACATTTGTAACAAACTAAAATAGATTATATAAAAAGGTGGCGCAGACATTGTACAATAATACTGTTAATGAGACTAGAAATTACAATACCACCTGGTATTTACTGGAAGTAGCTTAAACAGTATGGCACGAAGCTATTTTTATATCTTTTGGTCTTACATTTAGGTAGGGGATATTTTGAGGGCTTGCGCAGATTGTAGTTGGGATTATTTGGTTTGAGTAGGATGCGGTGCAGCTGATGTTTTGGACTTAACACTTTACCAAAGAAATTTTTGTTATGACAGTTCGTCTAACTTCCAGAGCAGGGAGTTCCGATTTAGCTAGGGCAGAGCGATATGATAGATTTGGAAAGACAATGCGTAACACTCTTTTTTGTATATTTCCAAGTTCTTTGGTTAAATAGTTAGTAAGGCCAGGGTGCCATACAGGTGCTACGTATTCCAGAATTGGACGAATTGTAGAGACGTATATTTGTAAAAGATCAGCAGGGCTAATATCTGCTCTTTTTATCGAGTACATTTTATATATTCGGGAGCCTGCTTTCCTGCAGATTAAGTCCATGTGTTCGTCCCAACTTAGAGCGTGTGAAATAAGAAGTCCTAAGGGTTTAGTGGATAGGACGCGCTCAATAGGGTCACCGTTGATAACAATTGGGACGAGACAGGGTTTTTTTTTTTGTTTTGAAACACACAGTCATCTCTTTTGTTTTACTACTAATAATTTTTATTTCATTTTTGATAGACAATTTTTCAAGGGAAGTAGCTGCTCTCTGGAGACTATCAGTTTGACTCTTACAAATGTCGAAAATGGTAGTATCGTCCGCAAACTGGTATGCAGGTAATTTGAGTCGAAGGTCATTTATCATAATTAAAAACAAGAACTCCAAGTAGAGTACCTTGGGAACGTTTCCCCAGATATCAGATTTAAAACCACCAATTTTTACGTCCTGGCGTCGGTTCGTTAAGAATGCACATATCCAGTTTATCACCAGTGAGGGGATCGAGATAGCTCTAAGTTGTTCAACGAGTATCTGGGGGTTAATTCTGTCAAACGCTTTGGTGTAATCCACCAGTAAAATACGGACAAAATTTTCTTCACTGCTGTTATTGGTTACCTGTAACCATTCGTGTACCATAAGTAATAATGCGTGAACCGTAGAACTCCCTTTCAAGGCTCCAAACTGCAGGGGATCTATGTGATCGCGGATGGCGTCAAGGACCCATTGGTATACAAAAAAACTCGAGCTGTATATATGTAACGGGGGTTAGTGAGACGGGTCTGAGATGTTTTTTGAAGATCAGTAGGTGGGTTCACCTTTGGTACGGGCGTGACGGGTGCTGTTTCCCAAAGGGGTGGCAAATATCCGTCTCTTATGGAACTGTTAAAGATGCATGCGAGCGGCGGAGCAAGAACGGCTGCACAGTCTTTGAGTATCCAGTTAGGTATGCCGTCGGGACCCTGGGCCTTCCTGATGTTTATATCCTAATTTTGTGACTTCGGATAGGTCAGCCAATAAATTTTGTGACTCAGGCTTAGGACAAATTGCAACAACACCGTTGGGCAGCAGTTAATTGCAATCAACTGGGCTCGAATTGATAATTGCAATTATGGAACGTATGCATTAAATTGCATTTATAAACCTTTTAACTAGATTATAGAGGATATTTATGTACAATAGCTTTTATCAATGGATCACATGAGATGAGTTGTAAGCGTTGTGGAACTGCAATTATACCTCCTTTCAACTGCATCATAGAGAAATGGCTTAGCTTTTAACTACAGATCACAGAACTTAGTTTGCCGTTCGTTAATGAAAATATTTAAAATAAAAATTGGAAAAAATGATGGAGGGGGCAGGTATTGGCATGGGGGGGGGGTATGGTCCTTGGGGAGGGGGGCGTTCATAGGGGGGTATTGTTTGGGAGTATTGTCCTAGACCCCCATTGTGGAAACGTTTCAAAATTTTGGTCGAACTACGTGGTACAAGGTAAGGGGTATAAGGTAGGGGGTATAACATATGATGTATAAGGTAGGGGGTATAAGGTAGGGGGGTAAAAGATAGGGTTATAATATAGTGGGCATAAAGTAGAGGGTATAAGGTAGTGGGTATAAGATAGTGGGTATAAGGTAGTGGGTAGAAGGTAAGGGCTGTGAGTGCTCCTCCATCCCCTACCTCGTCTTTATGGCTATTATTTGCAACTCGTCAAAAACTGGAAGAAGTATTGGCCAATTTTTTTTTGTTAAAAATCTGTACTTATGCCTTACATTCATTTATTCCCTACAGGGGGATATATGCGATCGACCGCGTGTCGGTCGGTCTATCAATCAGAGCTTGTTAACACGATAACTTAAAAACTGCTGAAGGATTTTAATGAAACTTGGTAAGTAGCTTCTATGGGAACAAACACAGATCGGTATTGTAAATGGGCCAGGTTCGTCGAAGGAAAATGCACCAGCTGGACTCGGAAAATTTCAGTTCTTGATAGACTATTGATGGCCGTGATTCGCGTAAATATTGACCAAAATCTAAGTTTCTTAAAAACTTTTGGCCTACTATGAATTTGTGGAGAAGTCTTGAAACTTTGACTGAAGGTAGAGAGCACAAATATACAACTGGCTATTATTATTTTTTTATCGATTGGCAAATTTATCTGGAATCTCGACCGAAAGCAATTTTCTTAAAAACGTAAAGGCGTCAATGTATTTGTACCTACGTGGCTGTTACCTTTTTGGCGATTTGCAGAAAATTTGCGGAAATATTGGTGATAAGCCATTTTTGTATTAAAATCTTGACTGATATCAAGTATATAGCCTATCTTGTCTTAGGAGTTCGGCTAACGGTCATAATTATAGGTAAAAAATCCTGACATCAGTATCCGTGAGCTCGGGCGTTGCCCATAGACAACCCTGATATCAGCATTCGTGAGCAGGGGCGTTGTCCATAGACAATCATGTTCATTTCAAATTTTGTGCGACAATTGCTCCGAAACTATGTAACGGAATATATTCATATTTCATACACATAGAGGGGGGTTGTGGTTTTTGAATGCCGTACAAGTCGGCAGTTACGACTCACTGAATTTACTACCATACAGCGAGATTATGTGTTACACCGGGGATCCTGCCCCACTGAGCCTCAAGTTTTTGAATGCCGTAAAGTTGGCACTTACGATTCCGCTCTTCGCATAAAACCCCACCTTACTAACTGTAAAACTTTGGCGGATACCGAATTAAAGGTTTCTCCAGTCAGAGATTTATTTGCATGTTATGCAGCCCATAGTTGCTTTCATGATATGTCACCTTCTTGCACTGTGCTTTGGGTGACATATATATATATATATATATATATATATATATATATATATATATATATATATATATATATATATATATATATATATATATATAATGTGACATGCGGGTCAGTGAACTGTCTTTCTATAGTAGGCCACCGTGAAAGTTTTGTTTTTGTAAGCAAGGTGAACGTTTTATTGTGTTATCATGAGACCCACTCGGCTGCAATTTCTAATACCTGGCAGTCGTACTATATAATATTTTTGTGGTAGACGTCTGCTTCTTGAAATAGTCACGTTTTAGACCAGCCAACTTTGTCGAGCTGATCTTATTGCATCGGGGGGGGGGGGAATTATCCGTCGCCTGTAGGTCGTATGTACGTATGTAAAATTGGCAAAATAGGGGCTATTTAAAATTTCAGTTGCCAATTTTCAAAATACTTCTTCTCCCACAATTTTGATCGGAATTTACTCGGAAGGCCTCTTTTGAAAATTTACCTTTTTTTTTGACGATCCACAAAAATTAGCCAAATGAAGGGGAGATGATTTGCAGCCAATTTTCAAAATTAACATTTATGCTTCTTCCACAATTTTGATCGGATTACCTTCAGATTTGGCGTAAATGTTCACAAGGCTTTGTTCTCTTGAAAAGCTACTTTTTGGCGTTCCAAAAGAAAATTGGCTAAATGGGGGGGGGGGGGTGGGGGTTGGTGGCCAATTTTCAAAATGCTTCTACTCCCACAATTTGGATCACATTCTTTTCAAATTTTGTACGAATATTTACTGGATACCTCCATTGAAAGTTTTTGGCGATCCAGCAAAAATTAGCCAAGTAGGTCGCATTTTAAAATTTTTTGTGACCTAAATTTCCAAAGGCTTTTTTCACAATTGTTACGGGATTGCCTTCAAATTTTGCACTTTTGAAAAGTTACTTTTTTGGCGATTCGCCAAAAATGGCTAAATGAGAGCGTTTAAAAACATGTATTAGCCCATTTTAAAAATGCTACTGCTCCCAAATTTTTGTCGGATTTCTTTCCAAATTGGAACGATTGTTCCCTAAATTGTTCTCTGCTGAAAAATAACTTGCTTTTCTCGATCCGCCAAAAATTGGTCAAATGGGGGCATTTATAATTTTTTTGGTAGCCAGTTTTCTAAATGCTTCTGCTTTCACAATTTGGATCGGATTCCTTTCAAATTTTGTTTAGTTGGTAGGTCTGTTGAAACTTTTTGGCGATACAACAAAAATTGGCCAAATGTGGGGGGGGGGGTATTTTTTAATTTTTTGGTAGCCAATTTTCCAAAGATTTTTCTTTCACAGTTTTAATAGGATTGCCTTCAAATTTTGCATAAATCTTCTCTAGTCTATCTTCTCTAGTCTATCTTTTTGCCGACCCACAAAAAATTAGCTAAATGGGATTTGGAGGTCGGGATTTTGTTGTATACAATTTTGAAAATCTATCACAATTTGGATAGGATTGGGTTAAAATTTTTTTCATAAATATTAACTAGGCCGTCCTCCCTTGAAAAGGTACTTTCTTAACGATTCGCAAAAAAGTGCTAAGTAGGTGGTATAGGGGAGGCATTAAAAATGCTTCTTCTCAATTTTGATAGGATTTCTTTCCACTTTTGAGCAACTATTCCCTAGCTGGTTCGCTGCTGAAAATTACTTTCCTTGTGGATCCGCCAAAGCCTGGCTAAATGGGGGGGGGGATTTTGGATCAGCTGACTTCGTCGAGCTTTTTTTTTTTTTTTTTTTTTTTTTTTTTTTTTTTTTTTTGCTTATCACATTGATATAAATGTACAGAAGACACCACACAAAGAGCATAGTATAACTTATCCTCAAAATGACTTCACACGGCGGCATCCATTTCACTGGCCTTAGGTGCCTGTCAATGGACATTGTTCTACCACAGGGTTCAAAACGCTCACTGAACAAATTCTTTGAGGACAGAGTTACGATGTGACAGCATACACACATACACACACACACTCCTACACCTACACACACACACAGTACCCACACACATACACACAATACACAATTTTTTGGTTGCTTGTAACAGGAGAACGCTTGCGGCGAACTGGATTTCACTATTTCACGTTAGTATTGACTTTTCATAAAGAAGGCTTGTTTCCACTATGGGAATATACGGTGACCATTTGCTTCGAAATGTTTGATGGATTAAACGCTTTTTTCGGTAAGCACACGTTGGTAAACTTTCCGAGCTACAACTGAAGGAACTACATTTTCTTTTCTGCCCCTACGGCAAATTATCTCAAATTTTACTACCAGAATGAAAAGGTTTAGAGCCAGATCTTCTACCCCAAAAAGAAAGTCTTTTATGGTACAGGTGTGCTGTAATTTGTCAGAAATATCCAAAATCAAAAATGTCTACTCCACCCACTTTTGTGTATACCCACAATCAATTAGGGCGTGAACTAGCGTATCTTTCACACCAGTTTGGCAGTATTCGCAGTCTGCGGAATTTTTTACTTTCCACCGTTGGCGATTTTCTCCACAACCAACAATGTTATGCACTAATTTAAACTGGAACGAAATTAGTTTAGTTTCTGTCGTACTTTTTTTTTTGCAAGTGGGATACTCCTGTAAAATACGTCATTACTTATCTGGTGCGATGTATGCCACTTTAACATTGCTATTGCAGGGCTGCTCTTTATAAAGGTGAAAAGCATCGCAAATTGTTTGCCTTTCACCTTCGTAATATTTATAGTTTTACCGTCAATTGTTTTAAATAAGTCATTGACCGAAAATTTGGTTTTTCACCTGCTGTTTTCAGTGTAGTATCTTTTCTCATAGCACTCTTCGTGGCCTGCACTACGCCTTGAAAGGTTACAAAATCTACCTTTATGGTATATTTATCTACAAATTGTTGATAGGTGAGGAATTTTCCTTCCTTGTCACACAGGTCGTGAATGAGCACCACACCTTTATCGAACCATTCCTTGTAAAAATGCTTTTGCCGTTAATCAGAATATTTTTGTTGTTCCAAATGACATATTCGGCGTTGTCTGCTTTTAGGATTTCTGTGGCATGCAGTAACATTTTCTTATAAAATGTGGGCAGCCAACCTAGTTTGTCGATATCGTAGTTACACCTAAGCAAAAAAAGCAACCCACCCATAGAGTTGAAATATCTATTGACTATGTCATTCCAGCCCACCCCTTGAAGGATTCGTTTCAACCAGGTCAGTTTTAACGCTTTACTTTGTGATTCAACATCTATGACATTTAGACCACTTTCCTCCGGACCGTTAATCAATACCAAGTGTTTTACTTTAGGGGGTTTATAGTTCCAGACAAATTTGTTTAATTCAGATTGGATTTTAGAAATTCTGTTCTCTTCGATATGTAGCATTGTCATATAATAAATTAGGTTGGAGATACCAAAGGTTTTTGCCACCAGTATTTTCCCGCACAAACTTAGGTCTCTTTGAGACCATTCGTGGAGGACAGTAGTCATTTTTTAAATTTTTGAGTCAACATTCTTTTTTAGTTTTTCTTCATTATTCGTTCCCACATGTACACCTAGAAGTTCGAAGGTATCAGTCTCTACCTTCATACCCGCGATTGTAGTTCTTTTGCATCTCCACGGGCCTAACCAGTAAAGAACAGACTTGTCAATATTTAGCTTCAGACCAGAAAAACACGAGAACGCTCGTATAGTTTCTATTAGTTTTAAGACAGAACGCGTATTTCTGAGCGAGCATGTACAATCATCTGCAAATTGCTTTAGTTTATGTTTCCGGTTTCCTATCTCAAACCCATCTATGTCCTTATCCTGTCTAATCACTTCGTCGAGCTGGTCTTATCACATCTGAGAGGCACATCAGAGAGGCAGCCATCGTCTGTGTGTACGTATGTACGCATGTAAACTTTTACTTAAGATGCTTCTTCTCCTTCAGGTTTCATCGGATTCCTTTTATATTTTGTACGAATGCTCTCTGGGTAGGCTTCTCTTGAAAAATACTTTTTCTAGCGATCCGCCAGAAATTGGCCAAATTGTTGGCATTTACAATTTGACGGTTACCAGTTTTCAAAATGCTTCTTCTCCCAGAATTTTGATCAGATTTTCTTCAAACTTTTTGCGAATATTCTGCAGGTAGGCCTCTCTTACAAACTTGCTTCTGGGGGGGGGGGGGTGGAGGGGGGGGGACATTCAAAAAAATTGTTGGTGTCCAATTTTCAAAATGCTTCTCCCACAATTCTTATTGGATTCCTTTCCAATTTTGTACGATCGTTCTCTAAGCAGGCCTGTCTTGAAAAATTACTTTTTTTTAGCGAGCCACCCAAAATTGGCTAAATGGGGACATTTAAAATTTGTTGGTTGCCATGTTTTAAAATGCTTCTTTTCCCAACAGTTTTGATAAGATTTCTTTAAATTTCATGTGAATATTCTGCAAGCAGGCCTCTCTTGAAAGTTACTTTTTTTTGGTGATCCGCCAAAAAGTAGCTAAATGAGGGGCATTTTTAAAATTTTTTGGCGTCCCATTTTCGAAATGTTTCCGCTCCTACAATTTTGATTGGATTTCTTTCCAATTTTCTACGAATGTTCTTTAGCTAGGGCTCTCTTGAAAATTACTTTCTTTGGCGATCTGCCAAAAATTGGTGAAATGGGGGAATTTTCAATTTATTGGCTTCCAAATTCCAAAATGTTTCTTTTCACACGATTGGAATCGGATTCCTTAACAATTTTTGTACGATTGTTCTCTAGGTAGGAATACCTGAAAAATTCTTTTGGCAATCCGGCAAAAATTTATCATATGTGGGGCACTTTTTAATTATCCCCGCGTGCATAAAGGAGGGATATAGTTTTCAGCTTGTCTGTCTCTCCGTCCTATGTACTGTCTATCTATACTATCTTTTGTCCAGGTCGTAACTCTAGAACTATTCATGCTAATGCTTTTTCGTTCTCCATGCAGTTAATACGTATGTTGAAGGTGTGCAACGTCGACTTATTTTTTAAATCGACCAAAAATTGTCAGGCAATGTAGGGTTTTAAATTTCAATGTATTTACTAACATCCAATGACATGTGTTACACGGGGGATCCTGGTTACAGCTTGCGGCAATCTTTATCATCCCTACACCGCTGGTTCTTACAGTCGCCTCCACCTCCGTAATGGTCGTCACATTTCATACACTGCCGTTAATAATCTTTCCCACTTTTCTTACAGCAGGAGTTCTTGGGGCAGTCTTTATCAAAAAGAGGGTCAATCTATGTGTTTGCCAAATTTCAATTCCCTAGCCTTAGCCGTTTCGTCGGTGATGCGTAAAAACGTAAAAAGTGACGAAGAAAAAAACAAAACAAGAAACTTTCGCAATTTGCTCTAAGACAACCTCGCTGGGACTGAGAGTAACAAACAATGGCGTCAGACGGCGTTGTGGAGGATCGCGGGGACGTCTGATGGAGAGGGTTCGCTTGGTGCTGTTAGTTCTCAAAGTTTCCGTGTGTGTTGTGGTATGTTATATTAAACAGTGGCCTAGGGGTACATTTAATTTTAAATTTAATAAGATAAAAACATCACTATTTTTTGTCATATTTTAGGTAATTTTTTCAAACGTGCGTGCGAATTTTGTAAGGTCTGCCCGACGAGAAACATGTCTATTCTGTACGTTGTTTGTATGTGTTTGTGTGTCTGTTGTAATCAACACGTTTTGAAGAAGATACCGAGACAGCGAAAGAGCTGATTGCCTTCAGACAGGGTGTATTTATTCCTCGTCGGATTTTTTTTTTCTTTTTAGGGGGAGGGGGAAGGGGTGATCGAGTATTAAGATTCGTGGGTGAAGCGAGCGATGGCCGCATATGACGTCAGTACATAAACATATGTTATGAACATAATCTTGTGTAAAATATATCTTAATAACGGAAAGTCATATCGACTTCGAACTTTCGTTGGGGTCAATCGGACGACTCTATCAATTTTTGGGCCGTATGCTGAGTTAGTCGGTTATTGTTCGGTAGATATGATACGTTCAAATTTCTGTCGCGATTTGCTGAAGCGAGAGCCGCACATGACATCACGTAAAATAGAATCTACCTGGCGTCCAGCTTTCAGCAGCTAGGAAATCTTAAATTTGTTGGGTTATTGCCCTGCAGTTAGGGAAGCCAGGACAGCCCTCGATGTCATTGCGTAAGGTCTGTTTATGCTGTTAACAAAATCATATTGGTAAGATATTTCGATAAAGGTTAGGTCGAGTGGTTCTGTAAACTTTTGACGTGTATAGCGTCATATTACTATATTTCGTGAAAATGTTATGCTCGAGATTTCTCAGCTGGTGAGCTTCGGAGAACCGTCGACGTTATAGGACTGTTGCTTGGTTCAAATATTGCCTTCAAATTTTATCGCTTCAGAGAATTCTGGAACTTCTGGTTTTAATACATTCGACTTATGAGACCGCAGACTGGTTGTAGGGAACTTGGGCAGCCAGAAATAGTTTTGTTTCTCATCCTTTTTTTTATTGACCCGACCTGGTATGGAAAGCCGGAAACCCGAGAATCTTAGCCTACATTTCAGGCCACTTCAGTACTCTGTCTGCCTTCCGAGTAAATCGCTTTTACTTCAGAATTTTAAACACCCGGCTGGTCGATTTCTTTGTTTTTTTTTCAGTTATTTTTAGAAACAGTACGGCCGCTTTTTATTTGCGATTGCATTACCGGGCCGGGGGACGAGAAGCAAGGCTATTTTTCCCTCGCCTTGTCTCCAGTAAGCTGATGTATTTAATGTGACTGGAGTGACCATTGTGACTATTGGCAAGTTTTATACCGAGGTGTCAGTTAGCTTGTAAAACTATGTCCGGTCACACATACCCTGCACCCGGGGGGGGGGGGAGGGGGCAGTCACGTACCAGATGGTCCATGGCTTTTTAAAACGACCCCTAAAAACGGAGTGCTAATTTTGTAATAAGCATCCTTTTTATCAAACGTGAAGTGCAGTTCCGAAAGTACCCCCTTTTAATGGGAAACGCGGAGCAGAGAATGAAAATATTCCCCGAAATTGGCACTCCGCGTCAGCGACCGCGTCTGGTCTCATAATTATCCCCTTAATGCGCGTTTTTTTTTTGGCGTGGGGGGGGGGATATCATAGTAGCACATATGATACCAAGTGCCCCCCCCCCCACCCCTGGATCTGGACTGCGGTACGAAGTATATGCATTTAATATTTTCCGCCTGGTTCGTCTTGCTTGATATCTCGAACTAAAATCGCCGGCCGATCAATTTTCCTGTAAAAATGCAGGCGAGAACCAAAGACTACTTTTCTTTAATGCTGTAGATCATTTTGTTTCTTGTTTTTCGCAAAACCTTTCTAAAAATGAATTCAGAGCAAACAAGTATAATGCAGTATTTTAGGTGAAGCCTCCGTCTGACCTTTGAGTCCGTAGAGATTTGCTTCGCTTACTGTTTGTGTCACGTAAACATTCGTGCCGTCTTCATGTCATGTTCGCTGTGAAGCAGTAAGTACGAGAAAGCCACGAGGACACCAATTATAAGAGGCTGGAGTTCTTGGCTGTTTTCATTTGATAGTCTCGAGGCAATTTGGTTCAGTCGTGTTAAGTGCGATATCGCATACCGATCATGATGCTCTTATTTGCCTGTGTGGCCTTTGTTTCATGTGCCTTTGGTAAGGACATACAGCCTTCTACCCACAGCGCAGGTGTGCTCACAAATGTCATCAATACTCACATCTTGGATCGGTTAATGGAAAGGATTGACAAGCAAGAAGGTAAGATAAGAACATTTTCATCCTTTTCAATGTTTTAACTTAAAGAACTAAGCACAGCTTAGTGCAAATTATACATCACACAAGAGTCTCGTACAAAAATTTTTAATTTCAAACTTAAAGCCTCCACGTTTAAAAAAATATCAAATGATTTCGATACGTGCAGTAAAAAATATAATATCGGCAAATGCGAGATAAGCTTTTTATACGGAATAACATTTCATGTGGTTTTAGTTTTGTTACTATTATTATTATTATTACTATTAAGGATTATTATTATTACATTGATAATAATAATAACATTGATGAAAATAATAATAAATGCAGTATTGATTAATCTTTATCAGTTGTGTTTTAGAAAGAATCAATGAGCTGGAAAATGAAAACAGAAGACTTGTTGAGAAAAGGGGGCTCGATGGAGGTAAGCACAACGATTCCGCGCCATTTCATGAACATTTCTTTTATATAACTACACTACATTTCATGAAAAGTTTTTCATGAAAAAAATTAATTTGGCTTTATCAGCATGAGTATTTATTTATTTTGGAGCAATACAAAGCTTAAGGCTTGAAATCTACAAAACCTCACCTTCCTGTTTTCGATCTAAACAAAATCGGTTTGAAAAATGTTGAGTTAAAAAAAAAAGAAAAGAAATCGACCAAGCGGCCGGTTTTACGACACTTTGATGTAGCAAAATATTTATCCGAAAGGCAGAATAAGTACTGAAAATGGCCTTCAGAGAATCTAATTTAATTCGAGAAAAGATCGCCGGCCGGTCGGGTCAAATTTGGAATGAGAAGCAAGACGATTGTTCGTGAATTCACTGAGTAATGTGTTATCGTATTTTAGAAAGACTTAGTCAACTTGCTGAAGACGTGCGGACGCTTCAAGGTACTCAACGATATTCATTTCTATAAAAATAGCAATGACATTAAAATACAATATTAAAAAAAATGCATAATACAATATTAAAAAACAGCATACACATTCAAATTTGAAACGATAGAGTGGTCACTGTCAGGTAAATTTTACTTATATTCAATAGTTACATGTCTTCTGCTTCGATCAGAACAAATTAACTGTGGAACAATTATAAAAGAGCGTTTCGAGTGAATAGTAGCGTTTTATCACAATCAGATATTTTTTAATCCGCTATTATCCAACACTCATTAGGTGCACACGAACCCCAGAAATGAAGCTTTTTTCTTCTGTGTCGTCCCAATTAGCAGTTTTCATTCAGAATCACAAAAGTTAACCAAAAATAATGACAGAGAAATGTTTGGGTTTTATTATCTGTAGTATCCCCAAATATGTTGATATATGCTGCTATATGTTCATATTTGTTCATTTATGTTCATATATGTTGGTATGTGTTGATACATGCTGATATATGTTGATATATGGGGATATACGCTGATATGTGTTGGTATATGTTGATAGATGTTGATATGTATTCTACGCCAAAAATCAATGGGGATATATTGTGTGCCATGGCTTTATTTATTATTATCCCCCGCGAAACGGAGGGATATAGTTTTGAACTTTTCGGTCTGTCCGTCTGTCTGTCCGTCTGTCACGCTTCAGTCTCACGCGCCTACAGGCCACATTAATACATGGATTCGGTTCAAATTTTGTACACGGCTTCTCTGGAATCTTCCGCAGTGCAGTGAACAAGAATTTTCCGGATCGGCCAAAAATTGACAAAATGGCGGACATTTGAAAATTGGCACTGGACTTAGCGTATATACGGCAGTCTCACGCGTCTACAGGCCACATTAATAGACGGATTCGTTTCAAATTTTGTACACGGCTTCTCTGGAACGTTCCGCAGTGCAGTGACCAAGAATTTTTCGAATCGGCCAAAAATTGACAAAATGGTGGACATTTGAAAATTGGCACTGGACTTTATATATACGGCAGTCTCACGCGTCTACAAGCCACATTAATAGACAAAGTGGTTTCAAATTTTGTACACGGCTTCTCTGGAACCTTCCGCAGTGCAGTGACCAAGAATTTTCCGGATCGGCCAAAAATTGACAAAGTGGCGGACTTTTGAAAATCGGCACTGGACGTAGCGTATATACGGCAGTCTCACGCGTCTTCAGGCCACATTAATAGACGGATTCGTTTCAAATTTTGTACACGACTTCTCTGGAACCTTCCGCAGTGCAGTGACCAAGAATTTTCCGGATCGACCAAAAATTGACGAAATGGCGGACATTTGAAATTGGCACTGGATTTTATATATACGGCAGTCTCACGCGTCTACAGGCCACATTAATGAATGGATTCGTTTCAAATTCTGCACACGGGCTCCCTGGCACCTTCCGCAGTGCAGTGATCAAGCATTTTCCGGATAGGACTTGACAACATGGCGAATTTTTCAAAATTGGCGTTGTACTTAGCGTACCTACGACAGTCTCACGCGAATACTGGTTAATGGATTGATTCGTCTAAATGTTAGTCACTACGTCGACTTACATCCTTCCACTTGTAAATTTTTTTTGCGTAGTCAACACGCAACAGCCTTACACAAACCATATCCCCCACGGGGGATATACGTACTCCTCGAGACGTAGTCAAGTTTATTTATTTATTTATTTTTATTTTTATTTCTTTTTTTTAAGTACAAAGTAAGGTGGGCCGAGTCGCCTTTATGGCAATTAAGACGGACGGAGAGATGACGTCATCATCAGGAAATCAAGTTATAATCTATGACAAGGAAATCTATAACGGTGGTGGCGCCTATAACCCCGAGAGCGGCAAGTTCACGTGCCCCATGTCGGGAGTCTTCTCCTTCTGCTTCTCCATCTATAGCGGGGATATTCTTAACGGCGAGTGGAGCACTGGGGCAATTGTTAAAAATGGGGACACCTTGACGACGGTGTATCAGCGCAATTCTAACGACAGGCTGGTTACCATGGACGGAGCGGCATGCGCGGTCGTGCAAGCCGAAGCAAGTGAGTTAACGATCACGTGGTTTGCTACTTAATATTTGTCTATGAATAGGAAAAACCTGCGGAGTCACTCAAGTGTATGACGCGGAGTCACGCAAGTTTACGACGATGCTGAAGAAACTGTTTTCATTTTGAATGTAATATAAGGTCGTTTGAAAGCAAAGAGTTTTAGTAGATCACTAAATCGCAGACACAGTTTCTAAGCAAAGGTAACAAAATTCGATATAAATCGTCGAAACGGCATCACTTCTCAACGTGGAAACGATGTCCAAAACATGATGTTTTATGTAACATCAAAACGTTGCCTTGATTCTTGACGTTGGTATGACGTCGCAAATTCGACGTTTTTTGTTTGTTTGTTTGTTTTTTGAGCTCATTCCACATGAGAAAAACATGCGACTTTGTAGCTTTGTTGTCTTTCTATGTCAGTTTGTTTCTGAAGATCAAATTTTTTGACAGCTTCCGGAGCTGTCTCGTGCACGCTTCCGGAGCTGTCTCGTGCGCGCATCCGGAGCTGTCTCGTGCGCGCTTCTGGAGCTCTCTCGTGCGCGCTTTGTGAGCTGTCTCGTGCACGCTTCCGGAGCTGTCTCGTACGCGCTTCTGGAGCTCTCTCGTGCGCGCTTTCGGAGCTGTCTCGTGCACGCTTCCGGAGCTGTCTCGTGCACGCTTCCGGAGCTGTCTCGTGCGCGCTTCCGGAGCTGTCTCGTGCACGCTTCCGGAGCTGTCTCGTGCACGCTTCCGGAGCTGTCTCGTGCGCGCTTCCGGAGCTCTCTCGTGCGCGCTTCCGGAGCTCTCTCGTGGGCGCTTCCGAAGCTCTCTCGTGCACGCTTCCGGAGCTGTCTCGTGCACGCTTCCGGAGCGGTCACGTGCGTGTTTCTGGAGCTGTCTCGTGCACGCTTCTGGAGCTCTCTCGTGCGCGCTCCCGGAGCTCTCTCGTGCGCGCTCCCGGAGCTCTGTCGTGCGCGCTTCCGGTTTACAGTATTTTTTTATGTTGCAGATGATCAAATTTGGGTGAAATTTGGATGGTCAGGCAGTAAAATCTATGGCCGAGGCTCCATCACTCCCGCATTTAGTGGATTCCTCTTGTTCGCCATGTGAAAGCAGGTAATACCCAAATTCTGCCAATGATTTAGAATTTCAAAAAGGACAGAAAAATAGTTTTCTTTCTGATCACCCGGCACTAAAATAAAAAAGTGTCCATCGTGTCCACAAAATGATGTAAAAAATAAATCGACCGCGTATAAAGGTTTGAAGTGAAAGGGTTTCATCGGAAGGCAGAAAAAGCACCGGAAATGGCCTTTCAGGGGAAAAAATGTCAGAGCCTTCGTTTTCACACAAGAAACACTTCAAAGGCTTATAGTTAGCGTCATATTTATTGATATTATAAGTGTTATGTTATATAAACGTTTTATAAAACAATTAAACGATATCTTTAAGACAAAAAAAAAAAAAAAAAACACAAAAATTAGGCCAAAACCAGTTCGTTGAAATTTTCTACAATTGGTATTGTCTGGTATTACTTTCTCGAAAAACAAATTAAAATTAGGATGGGAAACAAGACTATGGAATCGCAGTGAAATGTTGTGGACATTTTTTCCACTTAGGCGTCGGATGGGGGAGGGGGATGTCCATTATTTTGTTTTGGCACTTCGTGAATTTAGTTAAATTTGCTCCAGCTCAGGCATGAAGATAGTCTAGGTCAGGGAAGAAAAGTACTTTTTTCGATTTTTTCTTTTTGATAAATTTGGCGAATTGATAAAATTTCAAAACTCTAAAAACTTTCGCCAAAAGTATATTTTCTGTATACTTTTGGTATTTTCGATGACATGTTGAACACTGTTGCCTCCAGTGCACGGGAGTCGAATTCTGCAGCTATGTTGGCGCTTTGGTGGCCAAATTTTGCGGCATTTTTTCACTATGTTCCCCTTTCACATTTTTCAATGGATTTAATAGATGTGGACTGAGTTCATCACATTTGGTCACAGTTTTATGTACATTAGATTGTAACAAGGAGTGTCAGTGGCTGAAAACAGTCACGTGGTACATGGCTGCTACAGACAAGAATGTAGATAGTCCAAAGCACACGGCAAGAAGTATTATATATATATATATATATATATATATATATATATATATATATATATATATATATATATATATATATATATATATATATATATATATATATATATATATATATATATATATTACAGCGAATCTGTCAAATCAGCGGCTTTGTAAAGTCGCTGGTTCATTTAGCGGCTTTGCAAAGCCGCTTAAAATTTCAGCGGCTTTATAACGCCGCTGGTTTTAGAGCTCGAAAATTTGACAATTCCGCTGAAATGATGAAGTAGAAAGGGCATAGGAATATGTCTATGAAATAGGCTGTTTACACACCATTTTCTGATCATTTCTTCACCAAGATTAACAATAAATGAAAGAATAAGAGAAATTATTCATTCTTTTAATAGATGACACATACTAATACATGTCATTCACACACCATGTTGTAGTTATTTCGACAAGATTAGAAACTGTCTGTAATTGTATTAAATTGTTCGTTATTTTAAGAGACAGTACATATAATTTAAAGTCAATTAAAGCCAGGGATGTCTTTATTTCACAATCCCAGGATATCAGCGAAGTCATAATTGCAATTTTACCATAATACGGATTGCAGTTATGTTTTAAGCAAACTGAATAGCCTGACATGAAATAAGTGATCTTTTGTATAAATCGTATACCAGAAAAACGACAGTTGCAATTTCGTTGTTCCAGTAAGTTTGCAAAGAAACTTATCACAAAGAATGGATGTGTTCTTTGGTCTTATTGTTCTATTAAGGAAACCAACATTTTACTAGCTTTTGTTTTTCAAGAATCGCCGACTCCAGACAGAGTAAATATATCTTGATAATGGTAATTGTATTTTTTGTCACCCAACCACTTCCAAGTTATGAGTATTAACAAATTGGATAATGCTTTTAGCAAATCAAATAAGTAAATCCGGGGCGATGTTCTATAAAAAGGCATGAAATCTACCAAATCGACAGAAAATCAGATAAGTAAAAAACAATAAGCAACAAAAAATTATTGAGGCAAAGCAGTCAGTTGCCAAAATACAACATCAATATCACTTCCTTCGGAAATACGATCCGTTACTTTGTGGTGAAGTGCGGAAGTGATCAGAAAAAAATCAGATTCCAAAGAATCCACTTTATATTATGCAGATTTGGAAGATTTGTATGACACCATGAAGCGAGCCCAAAATTAAATTTACTTTTTAATGATAAATTACAAATGTTGATATGGTATAAACTGACTGTCAAGTTTATGCTCTGCGTTCAATAATAAATGTAGAAAAGAAAGTCCTTTAGTTTTACTTTTAAAACTAGCATCTAATTCTATAATTTCAGCCACAATAAGAGGAATATTCCCCATGCTCTTTCTACTTTATCATTTCAGTGGAATTGTCAAATTTTCGAACTCGAAATTTTCAGCGGCTTTGCAAAGCCGCTAAGTGAACCAGCGACTTTACAAAGCCGCTGAAAATTTCAGCGGCTTTGTAAAGTCGCTGATTTGACAGATCCGCTGTAATATATATATATATATATATATATATATATATATATATATATATATATATATATATATATATATATATATATATATATATATATATATATATATATATATATATATATATATATTGCACATGTGGAGCATTGTATTATCGAGACTCGGAGGGGGGGGGGGTTCTGCAGACAAGTTTTCAGAAACAAGCCTTTTAAAACATTTCACATTGAACATGTACATATTGCAGATGTGCAACGTTTTACTATTCTTGAAATAGTTCAAAAATTGAGAGTTGGTCAAATACCGATAAAAACTGCATTTTTGTATCGATAGTCGGTTTTCTTGTCGAAACAAGTTTTTAAAAACTCTCAGACTCAGCCTTTCGAAAATTTACACATAAATATATATTTATTGCAGATGTGCAACTTGATGTTAGTTTTAAAATAGGCCAACCAAAATTGACGTAGACAAGTTCTCGGAAACGGCGAGGCTGTAGCCATTTGAACTTTGCAGTGAAAAATGTACATGTTAAATTTACAACACTGTGTTATTTTTGAAATCGGGACCACTGCAAATATACTGTAAGGTGCTGGCATCAATAACCAGACTTAATTCAGTCGTGTGTTCCACTGGACTGTTAATGAGCGTTTCCACAACATCATAGTGTGGATAATGCGCCTTCATATCAACATAAACAAAATGAAAGTGATTAAGATACCTTTACATGTTATTCACGTATGTGGTTGTTATCGTAATGAACACATACTAGAATTTGCAATCCAGAACGAAATTAATGCTTGGGATACGTGTAGTTGTGTAACGTCAGGTTATTTTTCTTTAAAACATGTAATTTTGGCGATCGTTTTACAATTTAGACTTTCTCGTAGATGATAGCGGCGGGGGATGTGCAATCTAGGATTGTCTTGTCTGAATGCAGTAAAGTGTGAAGCCGGTTACGCTTCACAAAAAGGACATAAACTGCAGGAAAATCGCCATTATCGATGCTCATTAATTGATTTATTTTGTTTGTATTTCACAAAGTGAATTTTAAACAGGAAAGGAAGTCGCCGTAGGAATTGCGTTCAGTTTCTTCTCCACGAGACATCTGTTCTACAAAAGAGAACACGTTTATAACAACAGCGAAGACTAGCAAAATTCCAATCTTTGGTTAAGAGCATTAAAATATATGAGCTTACGAAATGATGAACTTATCACCTGTGAGTCAGTGAAAAATATGTTAAAACAGGTTTTGCATTTTAACAGCTTGAAGAGAAAATGCTACAGAGAGCAATTATATATGTGAAACAATTCATTTTATTTGATTTCAAGCCAATTGGTAAAGTGAAAATTTGTCAATTTTCATTGTTTAAATTTGTTCTGTTAAAACGTACACCTTTTTATTATATAATTTTGAATAAAATCAAGAACTTAAACTTTTTTAATCTTCAAGTGTGCTAATCAAGATACTGGTGTAGTACATTGCTGCTCTGACACGTTGCGAGCGTTAGCTATTTATAACAAGTACTCACCAGTAATACTCCGTGCATTTCATACACTGCCCGTAATAACCTTTCCCACTCTTCTTACAGCAGCAATTCTTGGGGCAGTCTTTGTCATCCCTACACCGCTGGTTCTTACAGTCGTATCCACCTCCGTAATAGTCGTCACATTTCATACATTGCCCATATCCTTTCCCACTCTTCTTACAGCAGCAATTCTTGGGACAGTCTTTATCATCCCTACACCGCTGGTTCTTACAGTCGCCTCCACCTCCACATTTCATACACTGCCCGTAATAATCTTTCCCACTCTTCTTACAGCAGCATTTCTTGGGGCAGTCTTTATCATCCCTACACTGCTGGTTCTTACAGTCGCCTCCACCTCCGGTATAGTCGTCACATTTCATACACTTCCCGTAATAACCTTTCCCACTCTTCTTACAGCAGCATTTCTTGGGGCAATCTTTATCATCCCTACACTGCTGGTTCTTACAGTCGCCTCCACCTCCGGTATAGTCGTCACATTTCATACACTTCCCGTAATAACCTTTCCCACTCTTCTTACAGCAGCAATTCTTGGGGCAGTCTTTATCATCCCTACACTGCTGGTTCTTACAGTCGCCTCCACCTCCGGTATAGTCGTCACATTTCATACACTTCCCGTAATAACCTTTCCCACTCTTCTTACAGCAGCATTTCTTGGGGCAATCTTTATCATCCCTACACTGCTGGTTCTTACAGTCGCCTCCACCTCCGGTATAGTCGTCACATTTCATACACTTCCCGTAATAACCTTTCCCACTCTTCTTACAGCAGCAATTCTTGGGGCAGTCTTTATCATCCCTACACTGCTGGTTCTTACAGTCGCCTCCACCTCCGGTATAGTCGTCACATTTCATACACTGCCCGTAATAACCTTTCCCACTCTTCTTACAGCAGCAATTCTTGGGGCAATCTTTATCATCCCTACACCGCTGGTTCTTACAGTCGCCTCCACCTCCACATTTCATGCACTGCCCGTAATAATCTTTCCCACTCTTCTTACAGCAGCATTTCTTGGGGCAGTCTTTATCATCCCTACACTGCTGGTTCTTACAGTCGCCTCCATCTCTGGAATAGTCGTCACATTTCATACACTTTCCGTAATCTTTCCCACTCTTCTTGCAACAGCATGTCTTCGGACAATCCTTATCACTTGAACATGAGTAATCTCCACAATGGTCCGCATAGCAATGCATAATTACACACATTATACAAAGGAGGAACGCCTGTGCCAACCTCATACTCGCACCAACCTTGAAATAAGATAACAATATATGTTTAAGAAAGTTACTTTCGAACCCCATATGACAAACATTAAAATCTTAGTGATATTGCAACTGTTATATTTAAGGATAAAGTTGTTTTCTAGATTTAGATTTAACATGATATAACATGTATTGTTTATTTAAAACGATCCGATTCGACTGTACTGAAATAACTAGTCTGCGATCGATTATAAAATGAACACGATTGTTTGGGTTTTATGCTGACATTTGAAGTAACCTTTCGCTCTGCCAATTCAGAACTCAATATGTCACTTTGTGCAAGGTCACACAAAGTGCAAGCTTTACGGGTGCTAAGAAAATCACTAATTTGACATTTTACGGCTATTTGACCGATGTTAGAAATGTTAGATTTATAATAAATTACAATATGTTGTGATTAATAACAAACAATAGACCAAAGTACAGTTAGGATATAGATAGAAATGGCCACAAACTCAGCACTGGTTATCCCAGTTCATTTTAATTTTACGTTGGTTTCTACAATAATAACCTGGATACGTCGCACACTTCTCTATTACGGATAGCGTTCACAATTTGTCAGATCCAGCTGTAGATTTTATTTTATGAATAACCTGTGTAATTCGGACAAGCAATGGCGTGATCTATCAGTGCTGTTTGTGTGACTCCCAGATAATGGCAATAAGAATGAGTGCTTCAAATAAACATAAGTGAATCTGTTTGCAAAGTGTCTAATCCCCTAAGACCTATCTTGCCTAGTCCCAAGTGGGTTATGTATTTATGTGTCTGGTAATGTTTACCACTTAATGTCATGTTTGGGTCGGGTATTGCTGTTTTGTCTTTTTTCTTTGTGGTGGGGGATAATAAACAAAAAATAAAGATTCTTTTTTCATTGAGAGTCTATTGAACTTGCAATTCAAATAATTTTAATTTCCAGATACCGGGATAATTCTCTGCTTTCAATTCAAGTTGCCGAGTTTCACTCACTGCAATTAATCATTCAGTTCAATTAAACTTAAAACATTCTGCGATGGTATTTAATGACCTCATATCATGCTGGGAAAATAAAAAAGTCGGGAATTTTTACCACCTACCCCCACCCCCATCTCCAGGGAGAAAGATTACCTAAATTACCAACAATGATTTATTCATTAGAGAAATAAAGCCACTATTGCATAACCTGATTACTCCGGATATCTTGCTAATCCGGACAATTTTGTTAGTCCCTATGCTCCAATTTTTGAGGTTCGATATTTCGAATGTCTACCTCGTATTATTCAAAATTAAAAACGTTCCAAATATATGAAATTTACCATTCATAATATGAATTTGTTTCTGTCGTTAAATTTAGCAGTCGTCACAAATTGTAATAGACTCAATAATTATTAATCATCAGTAACTTTTTTTCGGGGCTTCGTTTTGGATTTTGGAATTTGCTAGTTACCATACTAACGAAATAACTGAATTGCTAAATGTACAGTAACATTTAAAAAACAGACGGCAAATCTTTGATCGCAAAACTGTGACATCTTTGAACAGCTTATGGTGAAAATTACAACGTCGGGATAATTTTATGTCAAAGACCAATATTTTTATAGAAAATAATAAAACGAAGAGAAAACAAGAATACCCTTGTACATTGTCCTCAGACGTGAAAGTAAAGGCATTGCAAAGTAAGAGCTTCTAATTTTGAGAAAATTGAAATTTGGTAGTTGATCTCCTGGGATAACATTGCTACTTAGTTTCAGATAAAACCGCATTTATAGGACAGTTTGTATTTTTCATATTTTTTATTTTCTGAAATATGTTAGCCGGTTTTGACCGATCCGTCAACAAAATACTACGATTGATGATTGATATGCCAAACAAGGTGTAACCTCGGCAGAAAATCTCCTGTTGAGAATTCCTGTCAAACGCCAAAGTGGTCGGAGCGGATTTGTAGGAAGGGCAGCAGTTGTTTCTTGTCTTAATTGTGACCGTTTTTTGCCAACATTTTCATCTACTTTGGCCAAATGGCCGAAAACCGGATGGGGGACGGCCTAGAGAACATTCCTGACAAATTTAAAAACAATCCGACCAGGAGTGCAGGAAGAATATCATTTTGAATAATTGTTTACATACACATAAGTATACACACTCCAATAACGGACGACCGATAACTGTAATGCCTTCTAAGACAGGAAAACGCTTTCCCTTAATTTTAAAAGAAGAATAGACTCGGTAAAATTATTAATATCAACTCTCTGAGCAAATTTAGATGACACCGATAGGCTTATGTGCTCACTAAATCTACAGTACAACGTTCAAAATTAACAAATGCAACAACACTTGCACGGTTGTTGATCAGTAACCGTGTTTATATTGAACCATCATTAACGCTGTAACTAAAAGAAACAACACACATAGCTGATGCAGCCGCTATTAATGCCATTATACAGCAGGAAACTCTTTTCTTTACAAGCTATACTAATATGGATTAAATGAAGGAGTATATAGCTTATAGCGTATCACCTATATTTTTCTATTTCACAGAGGAACACCATGGCCTGAGAAAAGTTCATTATTTTAAAAACGAAAACAATAATAGCTTATTTCTAAGCAGTGAAATGTGTTTTAATTTTTTACTGACAGTTAGTGAGTTATACACAGTAGTAATGATAAAGAACTATTTTATCAGTATCATGTTTTACTTGAATTTGATAAAATCGTTTCGCTCTCAGTATTGGTGTGTATAAATTGGTCACTTATTCGTAGACAAAGTTATTCACGAAACAAACAAGTACATCTGAAAACTTACTTGCAGAACTGTTATTTCCAAATTCGAATTGTAGCTAAATTACGTGCGTGACTGGGGCAAGTGAAACACCAAACGAATGGTCAACGTTGATATCGGCATACAAATATACATTTCAGACTCAACTGCACAGCACCATATATGGTGCTATTTGTTAATTGGTTGGTTTGTGTGCCTGTGTACATCAAATGGTTTCAAGCTTTTTCTCCGTGCTCTTTTTAGTGATGCTGTATTTTATCGTTTTTTGCAACTTAAAATTGTTCACCGTATAGCACCGTCGAAAAGAAATCTAGAATCTTTGAATTTTATCAAAGTAAAATTACTTTTATATTAATTTGCTAACACATGTCATATTGCAGTTTACATACTAATAACAGTATTAAGTGAAATAATAGATTCTCAGTAAGATGGAATGACAGCAACAGCAACAAATAACAAGCGCAAAGAGCGGTAAACATTCAGTTATACTGAGTAATACAAAGCAACTTCATTGGAAACGCATTGGTTATATATAAATTTAAGTTCCCTGGGTGTAAATAGAGCCCCTGCTTATGAGTCCTTAAAATCATTAAGGGAAAAGCGATTAAAATAATCATTGGCCAGTTTGTGTGGAAAAGTAGTGTTTAATTACGGGTTGGCTGGAATACAGAAAAGTGCCGAAACTAACCTTCCAGAGAACCAATTTATCATATTTAAAGGTACTTAAAAAAGAAACCAAACTTTTGTACTATGCTTTTCAGCGAGATTTTCTAAGCCCTGTGTCTAAGCTTATTTCTTTTCTCTGTACATATCTAGAAGTTTAAATTTTTACCATATTGGCATTACTTTATTAACCATCATCTTAAATCTGTTTTAGTAAATTAGTTTTAATGCTTTTGCATTAAATATAACGTTTACATTTGACTTCAAACCCCTTTTTGTTTTATGAGGTTTAGTTATAGGTTTACATGAAGCCTAACACTTTCTGTTTACTGGAAATGCACTTCATTTATACGTTTGCATGATGCCTAACACTTTTTGTTTCCTGGAATTGCTGCGCATCATTTAAGCGTTTGCAAGATGCCTAACACTTTCTGTTTCCTGGAAATGCTGCACGTAGGTGTTACGCTCACATAATGCATAACGCTTTCTGTTTCCTGAAAATGCTGCACTTCATTTATACGTTTGCATGAGGTATAACACTTTCTCTTTCCTGGAAATACCTGACGCCATTTACATGTTTGCATGATGCTTAACACTTTTTGTTTCCTGGAAATGCTGCACGTCATTTATACGTTTGCTTGATGCCTAACACTTTCTGTGTCCTGGAAATGGTGCACTTCATTTATACGTCTACATAATGTATAACGCTTTCTGTTTCCTGGAAATGCTACACTTCGTTTATACGTTTGTACGATGTATAACGCTCTGTTTTCTGGAAATGCTGCACGTCATTTATACGTTTGCATGATGATCAACACTTCCTGTTTGCTGGAAATGCTGCACGTCATTTGTACGTTTGAATGATGCATAACCCTTTCTGTTTGCTGGAAATGCTGCACTTCATTTGTACGTTTGCATGATGCATAACGCTTTCTGTTTCCCGGAAATGCTGCACGTCATGTTTGCATGGTGTGTAACGCTTTCTGTTTGCTGGAAATGCTGCATATCATTTGTACGTTTGCATGATGCATAACGCTTTCTGTTTCCCGGAAATGCTGCAAACGGTACCGTGGGCGTTCTATGAACTATGTATTTGTTTTCTCGGGCGCAGGAAAATAAAAAGAACCTATGGAAAATATGAATTAAAAAGAAGCATTTATTTAACTGAAAAAAGTTGCAACTCTTTAGCGTAACAATTCAAGACTTTTGAACCGCATGCATCATACCAGTTCATCCTTTGTTTGCAACTCATAGAATTCTCTAAACATTTCTAAACATGACTACATACAAAATGTATTACTGTATATATTGTTTATGTAGATTCACGAAATGACAGCTGTATTGCTTGTAAATTTATAAAATCATAATTTAATTGAACTAGCATTTACAATTTGCAAAATTACAATTTCTTCCACCTGTAAATATTAAATTTATTTCAAAGTATTGTGCAATAAGATGTATAGCCTCCAGTTATTTATAGAAACTTGTCAATTTGTATGAAGTTCTATTATTTTATTATATGCAAAGAAGTAAATACTAGGCTAAGCTGTGAAATATGGTGCTAATGTGCTTTTCATACTGCGGACAAGTTTAGAATTACAGTTTCAAGCCGACCGTGCTTAAGTGAATAAAGCTGGTCCTGTTTAAAACTCGAATTAGCTGAAAATGATGGGCTTCAATCCAGCCTTTTCGTAATGGGAATTTGCCAAGGATTGTCTTACGCATAGAACACAAAAATGATTTTACGTCATTTCTGTATAAGTAATTTCAAAGTTAGACAAATCCGGTGAACTTTCCCACTGTGGCTTCTCTCAGAATTAACTAACCCATAACTAACCCATACGGCGACTAGCCGAAGATTGTTTAAGCCAAACCAAAGAAAAAGGGGGTATAAAAAGCATATTATATCTTCTGTATAATTAAGATACTTTTACCGATGACGATAAAACTGTGTGATATTGCCATGGTCACACACAAACATTAGGCACAAACATTCGGCTGTTAAGAGAATTGGTAGAAAAATGTTGCTCATGAATTCAGTAAGAAGCTTATATTCAAAATGTCAGGCTGAATTGCACTTTGCTGGATGTCAAAATTTGATGTCAGCAGCAAAGTGTCACGGCAAGCGCACTTTCTTAAAAAGGAAGTTCCTAAAGCAGACATTCCTGAAGAGTAAATTTTGAAAAAGAAAATCTGAAAAGGAAGTTCCAATAGGGAACGAATTTATCATGAAATGAAACCAGAAAGTAATCACTTAAAAGGCAACAAAATGAAATCACATTGATTTCATATGACTGTTACGTGGAATAATCCTTTTGTTGAACTATTAACCATCCTTTGCGAAAACAAAAACAGGATAAAACATTACTTTGTGCTGGCTCAACTAAATTTTAAAGATCACCTGCCAGAACAATTCTGAAATAACCAATTGCCAAACAGAAATGAAATAATAAAAATGACGCCATCAAGATGCAACACAGGCTAAATATTTTGAATAAATGTTCCCAACAAAAAAAAGTATTGTGAAGCAAGTTGTATGTAAGCTAGAAGTGCCATACTTTTCTATGTATTAATTTTTGAAGATTTCGTTCAAGAATGCACATGTGGATCTCTTTGTACACTACACTTGAACAAAGTTTCATTTAACCAAATACACCTCCACCCCACCTAAAAACACCCTCCTTTTGGGAGATCCGTGTAAACCAATAGGTGCAAGAACAAATAAAAAGCAATGCTAACTTTTATACCTGGTGAATCACGCGCTCCATTAACCTCATTGTGCCATTTGTAAATGTATTAACTCAAAATGATTGAAAAGAAAAAAGACAACCGTAGGTGTTTAACTAATAGACATTTTGCTTTAAATAGCACAAATTTTGCATTAAACAACTTAAATAGCCAGCAACACATGCCAAGATATAATCTGTTTATCAATTAAAGAAAGGTTATGGTGCATTTCTTTTACAGTGAGTGATACTATGTTAACGTTTCTATGTCTCCCCAACCAAGAGGAGACATGTAGTGTTTCTTTGTTCTGTGTGTATGTATACACGTGTGTATATGTGTGTGTGACGCTGTTGTGTGCAACTTGATCTGTTCATTTCTTGTTCGGTCAGACGGTTCTATCAACTTTTGATGCATGTTACGTTATTAGGGAAGGCGTACGACGTCATTACGTAAAAATCTTGTGTGCAAAATTTCTCAGCCGCTGAAAATTTAAATTTGGTGGATTGCTTGGTAGGTCCGAATTTTGTCGCGAGTATAAGGAACGAAGGCGGCGTATGACGTCATCACGTAAAATATGTATATATTGTGAACAAGATCTGTTGTGCAAAATATCTCGCTAAAGGAAAGTCGTATCGACTTCAAATGTTATGTGGATGTTCCATGGGTCAGTCGAACGGGCCTATCAAGTTTTGAAAAGCAAAATTAATAAAGGCGTATGACGTCATTACGTTAAAATGTTGTGTGTAAGATTTCTCAGCCGCTTAACATCGAAGAAAGTTGAAACTTAGTGAAGATTTGCTTCATAGGTCTGAAAGATTCTATCAAATTTTGCCCCGAGTACAACGAACAGCATATGACGTCATCACGTAAATATGCATATAATTTGCACAGAATCCGGTATGCAAAATATTTCGATAACGCAAATCGTATCGACTTCGAATTTTTTCTGGATATTCCTTTGGGACGTTTCGACGGTTCTGTCTAATTTTTGGCGGGTGTAGCGAAATAAAGGAATGTTATAACATTATTACGTCAAAATCTTATGTGTACATTTCTCAGCCACCGAAAATCGCAGAAAATTGAAACTTGGTAGGAATGCTGCTTTGTAGGTCCGAAGGATTCTGTCAAATATGCCAGAGTAGAACGAACGAAAACGGCAGATGACGTCATTGGGTAAAAATGTCTCGGTAGCGGAAAGTAGTTATTTCTTGGAGAATTCGCAGTTTTTGTCTAACATTAAAGTCGTGGAACATTAAGAAAGGCTCCAATCGCGTGTATTATATGATATAGTATGCAGTGGCTGAATCTAATGCTCCCCCTCCACCCAGTACCCCCAGCCCCACACTCCTACCTCACCCGTTTGACAGCTTTTTTGTTAATTAGTGATAGTTATTAACTACGCGTGCAATTTCAGCGTTTTTCGGAGCATTCTCCAATGTTCCTGCATTCTTTAGACATACTTGAAAACATTAGCTGCACATTTATCGATCATTTCGACATCTCGTGTAATTGACCTTTTTGTATATTACTCACATTCCGCTTTTAACGTGTTTTCATGTTGCTGCCAAGCTGTTAGATATATTGGATTGATTATGTAACGGCTCGCAATGTTTGTGCAGCACCTTGAAGTAGCTTTCACTTTTAAAGTGGGTCATCTAATATCTTGTGTTATGACAAACGCACTATTCTGACACCAAAATGCATGCGTTGTACAGTGTTGAAGAATGCCTTTGTAGGGCTGTTTGGCCGATTGGAATGTACGAAGACAAGTTGTGCGATATGGCTGTAATGGCACTTAGTGTACAAAATGGTTAGGGTTGCCTTCAGAGTCGTATCTTGATCAGATAGCTATGGGGGTAGGGTTAAGGTTAGCAAAAAAAACCTGTTTCGGTAAACCCATTTGTAACTGCCACCTAAAACCTGTTTGTAGTGACCACCTCTCAGTGTCGGATGACAAGACGTACGGTAGAACCTGCCTGTAATGGCCACCTTCCAGATCCGGATAAAAAGAACGCATAGTAAACCTGCTATGATGACCAACTTTGAAACCAAAATAAACAGGACATACAGTAAAACCTGTTTTAACGACTACCATCTAGAACCGAGCAAAAAATATAAACATTAAAACTTCCTTAGTGACCACCTTCTAGATCCAGATAAAACACCTAAGCTTAAGCTTAAACTTAAGCCTAAAGAAGATTGAAATAACCACAAGTCAACTTACGTACCCGATTCAAGAACTGGATGAAGCTGATACACAACCTGGCTACTGGGCACATAGGATACATTTATATAAGGTAAAACGCCTTATTATTCTGAAAAAGTACAGACTGGTTCAAATAAAACTTTGTGAAATGGCTGTCGGGGAAAAAAGAAAAATGTAAAATGGTTGTTGGTGGATAATGGGCTTAATGGTGAGATATTTGTTTTGTTTACAAAAACAAGAATTTTAATAGTTGTCGATTGAAAGTTTGTGATATAAGCCTGTACTCTTATCTTTGTGTGCACTGGCTGTTCTAGTTGTACCTTGACGCCAATGTTTTGTTGGAATAATACAATAATGGAAAATGGTAGTTCTAAGAATTTTCAATTAAAAAAAAAGAACTCTGTATCTCGAACAGAATGAATACGCATAAAGTATCGAATCAATTGACCTTATGTATTCAATAATACTTAATGGTGACTCAAACCAAATCAATATCTTCTAAATATTGTGGGCTGTGTAAATTTTGTCTTAATGTTTTTAGCCCCACCTTGTCACAGAAGCAAGGGCTATATGGCATCGTTGAAAGTAGCCGGAATGTCTTCAAATTTTCGTTACGGGTAGCGAACATAGATACCTTTTCTGATAGTTCACCAAAAATTGGTGGAAATGTTTGCCCAACACCATTGACTTAAAACGTATCTCCTCCTGGGATTTTTATGGTAACGTTCTGAGATTTTGACTGAAGGTAGGGTGTAAAAGTGTCCACCTGGGTATTTCTTCTTGGGCGAATCGCCAAAACTTGGCTAAAATATAGGCTAAAAACCAAATATTTTCCTAAAACCTTGACTAACTCCACTAAACTAGTCCTACTGTCTTAAAATTTTAATAGCAGGCATTACTACCTACCAGGCTATTACTTTTTGGGTGACTGGCGAAAATATTGGCGAAAAGCCAAAAACATTTCGGTAACATCTTAACTCACTCCCGGAAAAAGTCTTACTGTCTTGAAATTTTAAGTAAAGGCAGCTCTCATCACTACCTGCCTGGCTGTGATTTGTTTTGGTGATTTCCCCCCAAAAAAAAACTATGGAAAATTTTGGCGAAAAATAAAAAATACTTTCAGTAAAATCTTGATTAGGAGAAAAGGCAAGGAAAATATCCCTGTTTTCTTGTAATTTTACGTAACGGTGGCAGGCAACATGACCTAACTGTACTTTTTTGTAAAACCTTAACTAACTCTAGAAAAATAATCTTACTCTTGAAATTTTAAGCCAAGGTAGCAGGTATTATTACCTGCCTGGCTGTTGCTTTCTTTTGGCGATTTGCTGAAATCTTGGTGGATATTTTGGCGAAAAACCACAAACATTTTAGTAAAAGCTTAACTTATCCCATAAAAATAGCCTCAGTGTCTTAAAATTTTCAGGAAAGGTAGCAGGCTTTAGTACCAAATCAGTAAAATCTTATCTCACTCCAAAAAAATAGTCATACTGTCTTGAAATTTTAAGTAAAGGTAGCAAATTACCTACCCGGCCATTATTTGTTTGGTGATTGGGTAAAGATTTATTGAACAATTTTTCGAAAAACCAAAAAAAAAAATCAATAAAATCTTGACAAACTCCAGGATAATCCTCTTATTGCATTGTAGTTGTAAGCAGAAGTAGCAGATATTACTGTCTAATTTGCTATTACTTTTTTCTGGCAATTCGCCAACAAATGTCGGAAATATTGGACAATTTTCTTTTAGACGTTTATCCTAGGGTTTTCACAGAAACAATTTAAATTTTGGTTGAAGGTAGGGTGCACAAGTGTCCACCTGGCAATTACTTATTGGCAAAAATATTGGGGGAAAATCATTTTTTCCTGAAGTCTTAACAGCCTCCAGGAAAATAGTCTTACTGTCTTAAAAGTTTAGATGAAGGTAGCAGTCCCTATTATCTGCATGGCTGTTACTTTTTGGGGTGATTGGCCAAAACTTAGTGGTAATTTGGGCGAAAAGCAAAAAGATTTCACTAAAATTTAAAAAAAAAACTCCAGAAAAACAGTCCTACTGTCTTAATATTTTAACTAAAGATAGTAGCTCTTACTGCCTACCAGGTTATAAAAATTTTTGTGATTGGCTTAAAAACTGGCGAAAATTCTGACAAAAAGACTTAAAAACAAAAATTAAGTAAAATCTTAACGATCTCCAGGACAAATAGTCTTGCTGTCTTGAAATTTTAAGTAACGGTAGGAAACATTACTGCCTAATCGGCTATTTTTTTGGCCATTCGACAAAAAAACTGGCGGAAGTATTAGCCAAAAAGTAATTTTCTTTAAACGTATATCCTGGGGTTTTCATAGAGATGTTCTAAAATGTTGGTGGAAATTAGGGTGCAGAAATGTCCACCACAGTGTCGCTTGCTTTGGTGATTCGCCAAAGATTTTACGAAATATGTTGCAAACACCATTTTTCTGTAAAATCTCAACTAACTCTGAGAAATGTCTTACTCTCTTGGCATTTTAGGTGAAGTTCGCAGGCTTTAATACCCACCCGACTATTACTTTTTGGTTTGGTAATTGCCTAAGAACTGGAGGAAATTTTGTGAAAAGAAAAATCCTGACTAACTCCAGGAAAATTGTCTTACCGTCTTGAAATTTTAAGGGAAGGTAGCAGATAATTTTACCGAACCGGCTTTTACGTTTTTTGGTATTTTCCGAAACAATTGGCGAAAAACAAAAAAAAATCAGTAAAATCTTAACGAACTCGAAAGAAAAATAGTCTTACAGTGATTAAATTTTAGGTAACAGTAGCACACATTATTATCTAAGTGACTATTACTTCTTTGGTAATTTGCCAAAAATTAGCGGAAATAATAGCAAAAAAAACAAACTTTTTTCATGTAAGCATATGTCTTCGTAGGATTTAAATGGAAACGCCCCATTCTTTTTTTTTGGCAGTTTACAAAAAATAATGGAAATATTAGCGAAAAACTACTAGATGGTTAGTTACATAAGTATATAGTCATATTGGCTTGACATTTAGCTTTAAGGCAATGGAGATTATTACCTACATGGCTATCATTTTTTTGCGATTCGCCAAAACTTGACGGAAATATTGGCGATAAACTACTTTTGTATTAAAATCATGACGGACATCAGGAACAAAGCCTTACTGTGTTGGTTACAGGTTACACTTATATGTCACAAATCATGAAATTAGCATTCGTGAACTGGGACATTGTCCATAGACAGTCTTTTTTTTTTGACGATTCACCAAAGGCTTTCGGCTGTATTGGCGGTAAACTTTTTTGTATGAAAATCTTGACTGACTCTAAGTACATAGCCTTATGTCTCTTAATTATGTCTCCCCAACCAAGGGGAGACATAGAGTGTTTGTACGTTCTGTGTGTGTACGTGTGTGTTTGTGTTTGTGTCTGTCTGTCTGTCTCTCTGTCAGTGTTGTGAACAAAATGTGTGCAAGATATCTCGAGAACGAAAAGTCAGATCGACTTTAAACTTAATCGATTTACTCCTTGGTTAGGTCGGACGGTTCTATCAACTTTTGACATATTTCACATGATTAGGGCTCGCGCATGACGTCATCGCGTAAAATATATAAATATTTTGAACAAGATCTTGTGTGCAAAATATCTCGATAACGGAACTTTTGACGCATGTCACGTGATTACGGTAGCCGTATGACGTTGTTACGTAAAAATCTTGTGTGCGAAATTTCTCAGCTGCTGAACATCGGAGAAAGTTCAATCGTGGTTTTGTTGCTTGGTAGGTCCCAAAATTCTGTAACATTTTATCGCGAGTAGAACGAACGAATGCGGCGCATGACGTCATTGTGTAAAATATATATATGTTTTGAATAAGACCTTGTGTGCAAAATATCTCGATAACGGAAAGTCGTATCGACTTCAAATTTATATGGGTCGGACGGTTCTATCAACTTTTGGCGCATGCCATATGATTAGGATAGGCGTATGACGTCATTGCGTTAAAATGTTGCATCTCAACCGTTGAACATTGGAGAAGGTTGACACTTGGTGTGTTTTTTTTGCTTGCTATTTTCGAAAAATTCTATGAAGTAAGGCATATAATTTGGACAAGATCTTGTGTGCAAAATATCTCGATAATAGACAAGGGAAAGTCTTATCGACTTACAGTATTTTTGGGCATCATTGCGTAAAAAATAATCTGTTGTTAAGCAAACTATCGCGATAACTTAAAGTCGGATCAACTTCAAGCATGATGTAGTTATTCCTCGGCTAAATCGCACTTAAGACTAAGAAAACTAAGAAAGGTGTATAACGTCAACACTCTCCTCCACCCCTCCCCGTCTCCCCATTTTGTCGGCTCCTTTGTTAAGTAAGCATAGTTGTTAACTACACTGTTGATTTGAGCGTTTCTCAGAAGATTCTCGAGTGTTCCTGCATTCTTTAGAACAGCTGCAGCATTACTCTCGGTCCATTGCTTTTTCTTATTACCTGAAATTGAGCTTCTTGTGCTTTTCTCATCTACGGCTCTTACGTAATATGCCACTCAGTCAGGGGTCAGTGTCAGTTGTGGCGCGTGATATAGTCGTTGTCTATGCAACTGGAATGCTATATTTATAGGTCTGAGCAGGTCCAGCTATTTTTTTCAGTTGCCAAGCTGCTCCATAAAATGGGTGCTATTTTGTATCGGTTAGTACCTGGAAGCATTATTCGTTTTTTAATGTTGTCACCTGATGTCTGTGTTATCAGAAGCAGCTCACCATTTTGGCACCGAACTCTCCCGTTCTCCCACCGAGGTGAGGCATCTGATGCGCAGTTAGGAAGAATGGCTTTCTAGTGCTTTTTGGTCGGTGGGAATGTAGGAAGACAAAGTAGCATTTTATGGCTATAGCTAAACTTAGGGTACAGGCCGTTACCTTGGGTAAAAGGGATAGAGTTGTGTTTACAGTCGTACCTACATTAGATGGCTGAGAACGGGGTGGGGGTTGGTGGTTTACAAAAAACATCAAGCCACCTTCAATACCTGGATAAAAAGATATAAAGTAAGAACTGTTTGTCGCCTTCCAGATTCGAAGAAAAGGATGTATGATAAAACTTGTCTGTTTTGACCGACTTTCAGACCCGGATAAAAAATAGCGTATAGTAAAACTGCTGTAGTGACCAATTTCCAGACCTGACTAAAAAGACATGCAGTACGACCTGTTTTATCGACCATCTTTCAGACTTGGGTAAAAAGACGAGCAGTAACATCTGTTTTAGTGACCACCATTTGTTTTGTTTATTTTTGCATCTTTAACAATGGATTATCATTATGTTTGCGGAAATGAATATTTTATTTCAGTAATAAGAAGAAAAGGAAAATAGCTGTGGGGGAATTATGGGTTTAGTCGGGGAGACATTGTTTTTGTTCACAAAAATAAGAAACTAAATAGGTGTCGATTGTCAGTGTAAAAAAATGCCTGTACTCTGTACTCTTACTCTTTGTATGCACTGGCAGCTCTAGTTTTGGTCACAGTTTATACATGTATTTCATAAATCTTGACATGAACATTCATGAGCTGGGGCATTGTCCATGGAAAATCGTGTTATGGAATGTTCGATCGAAAGTCAATGCCTTACAGATATGTGCCATGAATACAATTTTAATACCTCCTGCTTAATCTAAAAGACAATGTTATTTATTTCGCTCTAGAAATCACATTCACTGACTTATTTCCATGTTATGCCGTTACAGCTATGCTCAGTTAAAAGATTAATTGATACACTGACTACTGTAACCACAATGCTTCATTGTTTTTTTTCAGTCCTCCCTGGTTTTCCTCTATGCAGTATATTCTACGGAAAATGTGGAAATATTTACGAAATTACAATTTCTTTTTAGCACCTGAAGAGATTTCAAAATGGAAATAAACCTCGCACTTTTGCAAAGCGTTTCACGTACGGAATTGGTCATCAGTAAACAACTGTAACAGCTTTGGGAGAAAACTACGCATTAAATATCCGTGGTCAGTCAAGCCCGCCGTTTAGTGCGGAAGCCTACTTCTCGTGGTCTATTTGTGTATTTATGTATGCATTAAGCTTGCTCTGCTGCCAACAACCCAGGCCCAAGATGCCAAGTATGCGGTTACAGTATCGCTACTTGGAAAGATGTATCGTGAAGGTTGGGGCCTTTTGCCCATTCAAGGCATATGTGTATGGGCACATCTACCTCAGGCACCGTCTACTTTGGGGGGGGGATAGATTGCCTCTTTTCACTTTGTGGCTTGCGTTAGGAATAGGTCTGGTGTGATGTCCACATCATTATTAGCCACTGAGAGCACTTGTCTCTAGGGTGGGGAACGTGCAGGGGCTGTTGCCTTGGTGCCGGGATGGGGGAAACGGCATTGGAAGCAAACAGCTATCCATTATGTCCGGTATCTTAAGACACAATCTGAAGACGCAATAATAAACCTCAATGGAGGCGTCTCCACGTTCTGCAGTAGCAATCTGTTGACCTTATAAATGTTTAAAATTGTGATTCCACGTTTTGATTTATTTAAACTCCATTCCTTTTTTTTTTACGAAGAATGACCACATCCTTCCCATCACGATCTAGGATATCACTACTGGCGCACCAGTCCATTCTCCATTATCAGCCATCTTACTGTTGAAGCAACCTCCAGCAAAGTTGAAAACTGTTTCCTGAACTGTCGTCTTTCTTTGTAGTGGCTTGCGCTGCATAAACCCATTCAATCTTTATACCGTTATCACAGTTCCTTTGCACACACCAAATAATCGTTGGATGTGCTTTCATTGATTAGTGGAAGAGGACTGAATCACATGAGGACTACAAGGACAAGGCGGAAGGACAAGGTCAGGGTCTCACAAGTCTCTCGCATATTTTTCCAATGGTTCTGAGAATCCCACGATCCCGTAAAAGATGTTTCTTATTTTAGGAATCGGTACTGGGGCATAGCAAGTGAAAAATGAGTCAAAACTTTCAGCGTAAGACACGACAGACTAGGCGATATTGAGTGGGGCTTCTTTTCCGTCATTAACTGAACTGTTTTCGCGATAGAAAGAAACTGTTTTTGATTAGCATTATCAGTCTCCCATTTGAGTACTTACTAAATGAATCCCCCTACCCACAGGACAAGTCACGAAAGTCTCAACAGAGGACTTACCTTTGAATACCTATGTTTCACGCTATGGTCCCATGAATGCTCCCTTTCCTACCCAAACACAGTGTCAAAAGAACAGGTACGACGTTATCCCCCATGGATAAACTTGTTTGAACCTATACCATTACATAGTGCAGTCTTCAAGCCTTGCGGAAGCGGCTCCTCTAAAAATAGAAGGCGTAATCATGTAAGCATGCTATCTGGAAAAACTGTTGCGGAGACAGTAATGCACAGCAGCCATCCGGCACACAGCTTTGGAATTTTTAGAGCTTTTTTCTAGAACTTTTATTAGTTAGAGTATCGCATGTCAAGAATCTGCATACGGTACCCGTTTTTAAGCAAAAAGACCTGTTGCAGTGCTACTACAATAAGCCCATATGGCGTGTGTACCCCTAGCCCTTAGCAATCACAACAGAAGTGTCTGTGAAGACAGACAGCTAAGCCTCACGCAGCAGATTCCCTTTTATAATATATAATTCCGTGAGGCTAGGACTCTTCGCAAATCTAGCGGAACATTTCGGCTTTATTAAAAGCCATGTGGTGTGTCAGTAGGGGGTACTACCTTTACTTCCAGCATGATGTAAGGGCCGATTAAAGCACATCATGAATCCGGCAGTGGTAGATCGATTTGTCAAAGCTCAATATGTTTCCATTTTCTTTGATAAGTTTCTCAAGCGATGAAGTCGTAGCTCACCCGTCAGTCCATACGTCTGGGTTTGAAATTATACCTACCAATTTAGAACCTAAACCAAACCAACGTATTTTATTCCTGGCCCTATCGCTAACTTTGAATATACGAACATCATGGAGTGTTTAAATTTCGCCGACCCATCAAGGCGTCAACATGTTAGCACTGTGTCTGCGTCAATGAAAGTTATTAAGATAGGATAGGTCTGAGCATGGAACGAAGGAATGATAGTTACTCTCATGATAAATGTAAATGGCATCATCACAAAATTTTCAGGCGTCGCAAATTGTTTACAATCATAAACGAAACGGAAATAAAACAATCCAGATGTATTTTCTGATTATGAATATTCTTATTACACAGATTTCTTAGACACATTTTGTGCAATCTGTGAAACATTTAAATGTTAGCCCCCGCTTCCCTTAAATTGCAATTTTAACCAGAGTAGTTGACTAGCCAATTTACAGCTATTGAGCATGCTCTTGAGCAGTTAAGATAACTTATTACTGGTGCGGTGAACGAAGGACTACATTGCAATTAATCTGATGTTATACCAGCTGCGGAATATGATTAACAGGCCGTGCGCGGTAAAATGCTTGTCAACAACTCTGCCTTAAATGAAATTAGCATATACTCCCGAAGGCCCGGTTTCTCTTTAATTACAATTTTAACCAAAGTACTTGACTATCCAATGGACATTTATTGAACATGCTCCTGAGCAGTTAAGGTAACTTATACCTGGTGCCGTGAGTTACTCCGGAGTGATCTTTATCACTATAAAACGAAGCAGATTTAGGAGTTTGACTTGATCAACTCAGAACAGTTAAACTGAACATCACGAGAAATATTTAGCTCAAAATAACAGAAGAAGCATTCAAGGCTGAACTGTACAAGAAATATGAGCTACTAAAAAAATGCTATACGTACCCAAAAATACTAGCAATATTACTCTATTATTAAGGCTATGAAAATGACCACAACACTCACTATGAGCAAAGGTCGCCATAACTCCCACATTCTACAAAAGTACGAAGTACTTCAATGTGGCGATGATGAGAAACTGGTGAAGAAGAGGTCTGATCCCTTAGAAACACCACTGTACTATGTAAGCATTGAGGACACATACGATGTAATCAAGCGGGCTCATATCGCTACCGGACATGGTGGCCGTGATGGAACTGAACCAGAAATATGCGAATGCTACTGGGGAAGCGAGCACTAACTTCGAAGCGCGCCGCAGAAGTAGCTCACCACCTCCTAGATATTTTTCTTTTTATTGGTGTCCCATCTATTATGCAGTAATAATGGCAGCACCACAGTGATAATTTCCTGCCGAAGTAATACAAAAATTGAAGATTTTATGGTCCATACAAAACCCACAGACCCACAGAGCCAAGGTTCCGTTCAGAGAGCCAATGGCGATATAAAAGACATGTTGGTGGCTTGGATGGGCGCTAACTGCACAAACGATTGGCCTGTTGGTATGAAGTTTGGGCACTTCCAGAAAAAACTCCATTCTTCATTCCAGCATCAACAGGGCACCTTACACGGCGATGACCATATGTGCCACTAATCTTATTTGATCCTTTGAACAAATTTATCCCCAAATGACATCTGGTCATATCGCTTTTTGGGGTTGCTATAATTAAGCCTGTTATTGAGGATAGTTTAATACTTAAGTTGCAATTAGGGTCGTTATCTAATTAGGGTAATTTCAATAGCAATAGGGTAAATTTCTTTTATTTTATTCTTTTGTGTTTTTATGATTCTTTGTGGTATTGTTGGCGTCTGTTCTCATTGAGAACACTTGAATAACAATAACATCAGCTGAATTTAATTTATGCTATGTTGTCATTTGATGTATTTTATGGTATAATGAGATGGCGCGTAGTCTCGATATATAAAGAGCACGATTTCTCCTGAAAAAGCAGAGTAGGTCGAGAGGAGATGAGATCGAAAGATCACTCCGAGGCTTGATAACAGCAACAAATAAAACAACAACAAGAAACGCGAAGTACTGCCTTTTATTTAAGGCCACTATCGGCCACCGTACAGTTGAGCCAAAAAGGCCATATTACAAACAATCTTTCAAGGACATTTTCGTTCTTAATCCAACAAACCAGCTGATCTCTGAGATGCTCTGCCAGACGCTCGTCGAACTCACAATGCTCACTCAGCTTTTGGAGGACACCCACGTAATCTGTCACCGACTCACCCGTCTGTTGTTGACGCTTGTAGAACAGGTATCTCTCTGCTATCACGTTGGGCTTTGGACTGAGATGCTCTTCCAGCAACTCACCAATTTGCTCGAACGTCTTTGTTGATGGTTTGTCAGGTGAACACAGGCTATGTAGCAAGGACTAGGTCTTCCCGCCAATCAGACTAAGAGTTACAGCAACTTTTTTGTCGTCGGCTACGTCGTTGGCAATGAAATACTGCTCTAACCTCTCCTTGTACAGCTACCAGTCCCCAGCAGTCTCGTCGAAGGGCTCCAGTCGTCCGATCGGTGATGCCATCATTCAGAAGTCAACTTCAGCAAACACTCACTTTTCCGTTTTCGGTACTTTCCTCTGCGTCTTTCTTCTCCACCAGATCCTCATAACCTCCTCCGTCCGACACAACACGATTTGCTCGTCGCCATTTGTTCTATATGTGAGATGGCTACGTGGAAGCACTAATTTAAACTAAACAGACGCCAAGTTGCCGCCATGTTTTTATTTACAACCGGAAGTCCCTTACTGGCTACACATATACACAACATTAGGGATGAAATGACCTGTACAAGAAAGTGTTGAAGCAGGCATGCTAATGGAAATGCGAAGTAAAAAGGTGCTGTACACAACCGTTGCTGTCCAACAGCCAACCTCTACGGCGGTTCGGTCTGTTGTTTTTTACTCCGCAGATCCACTGGGGATTCCGTGCAAAATAGTAATCCTACAGGAGAGGAATCACGTAAAAAAAAAAGCCACTAAAATATAAATTTCAGTGACTTGGACACTCAGATGCACCTTTTCACCAATGTGCGAGAATACTCAACACTAAGGGATGCAGAGTACCGCTAGATAGATAGAACTATCCATCCGCTCTGTGTTAAAACAGATATATATCCTCAGAGGTCAGCTGTTTTATAACAACGATACACAACAGTTCGTAAAGGTTGGCTGTTGGAAATATAATAAATGAAGAAGATCCAGTATTTTATTTCAATTAACAAATCGCTTAGACATTTCGTGAAATGACTGAAAATTTTAGGCATTTCAGGAAGTGCCTGTCCCTCACAGTCATTTCACGAAATGACTGAAAATTTTAGGCATTTCACTGTTGACTGATTACACAGATTGGTTGTAACTTAAAAACATCTGACATAAAATATATTTATTTATTATCTTCCGAGAAAGTCGAGAATAAGATGATTTTCAAAAAACTTAAAATAGTACAAATATTCTCGGCGAATTTGTCCAAAAGCCAACTTCTACGACGGCACGGTGTTTTATAGATCTCTTCAGAGGTCAGTTGTTTTATAGCAACACATTTTCGCAGTCAGTGCGCGGCCAAAGCGGGAAACGAGAAACGGCTTAATCCATGCATCTTAAGCTGCATAATTTAGAAAATGTCTGGAAATTACGATATATTTATATGTAAATATTTTGTTTATGTGGTTTATTGCAGTAAAGTAACATTTTATCGTGTTTTGCTACGATTCCTCATTATCGCCCAATATGGTAGCGGTTAACCGCTGGAACATGCAAAAGCGAATTATGATTTTATGATTCATTGATGTCAACTTGGATCAATAGGGGGCAATTTGGCTAATACACACCTGTGTGGTACACTTATCAAGGCCTTTTATAAATGTTGGTGCGAGTAATTATCAGTGTTGCCACATCATCCTTTCTTAAAAAGATTCGCCATTTCGCAATGATCAACAGACTTGTTTATTTACAAGGCAAGGAACATTCAAATTGACCAGCACATCGTAATTGGTTATTTTACAAACTCGTCTGTTGGCTGATGAAAATTATTATGACCCATAATAAGAATGTAATAGTGAATGGCATGGCTTAAAGTTTGTAAATAAATATGGAACAACCGCCGCAAATGCTGTTGTCGCATTAAAAGAACACATTTTATGTTTCTCTCCTTGTACAGCTCAGAACGAGGCTCGAATGTCTACACCAAAATTTCAGGGTCTTTTGACTTCATTCGGCAACAAAAAAATGAGACGCGTAAAACAGCAGAAACGCAACAGTATTTTGCAAACCTGAACTATTTCTTTATCTTTCTTATACCGGAACATTTTTTTTTACGAAATATCTTACAAAACTACTTTACTTAAGTTGTCTATAATGCATATTTAGCCGTCCGAACTGCTTGAAATAAACGGGAACTAAAATGGAATAATGCATTTTTCACTTATAACATCAAAATCCCCACGAAAGGAACCTTTCTAGATTGATTACGACGTAAATAGCAGTATTGAGGGTTTTCCAGGGTTCTGATTTAAAAAATAAAGGTTTTGTAAATAGTTTTTCGGACCTATCTAAAATAGGGCTATTCGGTATTTTTTGACCATCAAATTTAATAATACTTAAATATGTGACGTATAAATATATATCTACCAACAAAAATCATAAAACACACATTTGAAGTGGTTAGAATTTTAGAAAAAAAATCCGGATAACATCTTATTAGAATTTATGAATCAAAATACCTAAACAGAACACATAGCCCTATGAGAATTGGTTCCTGTAAGAATCATATATTATCACCCACAAAATTCGTCAATATGCTCTTAATGTAAATAAAATTTAATAATAGTAAGTGAAAATAACTTTTGAAAATTCACTTGTTTATTTGCGATACAAACATGTATATTCATGCAACAGTGTTTGAAGATACTGAAACTCGAATGCCATTTCTCTAAGTAAAGACTTCAAGAAGGAGGCATTTGACCTGTGTTCCTGTTTCTGCCGCTAGATGGCGAATGAATCATTGCGAAATCGGGAATTATCCTTTTTTCTAAAAAGCCCGATTTTATCCTTTTTGTTATCCTTAAATACTTTTTTTTATACTTTTAAAAATTTTTATTCTTTTTTCGCTTTTCATCCTTTTTTTAGACCAGCCGACTATGTCGGGCTGGTCTTATCTTATCAATAGAGGGGTATCCGTCGTCCGTATGTACGTATGTATGTGTGGATGCGGCTTCGTCGGGAAACAAGACGAATTGGTGTGTATCACGTTGCAATGTTAAAGTGAAACGGACCGAATTTCGGTCCGTTTCGCATTTTGGTCGGGTCGTCCGTTTCGCAAATCTGTGTAAGGGGCTCATTTTGCGAAACAGGACGTGCTCTTTCACCTGAGACCACATGCCTATTTCGCAGAAATTTACAGAGACCTTCAAAATTTCTGTGTAAAATAGTTCTCACACCAACATATAGGTGGCTACCTACCATGAACTCTGTGTGAGAAAAGCACGTGGAACGAGAGCCAATCAGAAGACGTACACATCTTTCGATCTGTGTGAAATCTATTTTTATATCACATTTCAACCAATCAGGTGCTAGCACATGTGTCAGGGGAGCGCGACCACGTGTTGGAATGGACCCGGCCCCAGGTGGTTGTCTACTTTTTGGCCTACATTTTAGTAGATTCTGGGGTGGCATATCCGTATAATTGTATTTAAAACAGGAAGAATAATATCGCAAATACGTTTTAAAGTTATTTATTGTTTTGTTTGTAGCCTATAAATCTCAAAAATCAAAGTTAAAGTTGAGGGTAAGCAAGGCAACACCCCTTTTGGTAGTGGACGATAATACCAGAAAGTTTCCACTTCATTTTTTTAAGTACATATTTTTGTTTAACTGAAGCAAAGTGTCACATATTTTATTAAGCAATCGTTAGAGTTTGTTATTCTTCGTAGATTCTTGTTTTTTTTTTAACCAAGTCATTTGTTTGACATATTATTTTCGGTTTCTTTATGTAAGCCGGTCTGTTTCGCAAGCCTCATGTACGCGTGTTGTGTGTGAATTGCAGTCACTGTAAACTCTCAGTGCAATTTATAACTTTTTGTTGTGCGAACAGGCGTGTTTCGTGTCCGTACATGTCTTATTTACACTCAATCTTTCTGTGGCCAGCGCTGAAATTGACTTAATGTCTCATTACTTGATGCCATTAAACTTGAGTGCTGTGTTCTCCAAATTCTTCCAAGTTCGCCTGCTTTCGCTGTGTAGAGGCAGATTCTTGTGTGATGCCATTTATATTTTTGGGGTGTACAAGCGTGTGTCATGTGCGTACAAGTCTAATATACACTCAGTCTTTCCGTCAATATCACTTGAAGAACTGAGTTTTGTTTCTCACTGCTTGGTGACCGTAATCTTAACTGTGCTGTCTTCTTTTTCAAATTCTTCTTATTTCACTTTGACTGAATATAATACTTCAAAAGTGCATTGTCGCTTTAGCGCAAGTAGAGGGGTGCACCGCCCCCACTCCCACCCCTCCTGTAACAAAAGCAAAATGCAATGGTACAGCCTGTTAGTTGGAAAAAATGTTAAAACCGTTAAACTTAAGATTTTTGTAGGCGAGAACCCCTCCCCTCCCCTCTAATACACAACCACTGCGAAATTGGTAGCTGATAAACGCATTGAAATCGGTTTATTTTGCTCATTGCAGGACGCAGTCCTTCAAAAATATATTGCTCCATTAGTGTAGCTAGTGGGAGACAATGACGTGCAACCCCTCCCCCTCCCTTTATCAAAAAATATCGCATTAACTGAGTTTCATATCTCACTACTTGTTGGCCTTAACTTGAGTGTGCTGTATTCGCAACATTTTCTCAAATTTCGACTTGATTCGCCCAGTAGATGCAGTTATTACTCTGTGCCATTTGTATCTTTCTGTGGGGGGGGGGGGGGGGGGTTGCAAACGTGTTTTATGTGTTTCAAGTCAAATTCACCCCAGTCTATCTGTTAATATCGCTTTAACTTAGTTTAACTATCTCACTGTCCTTAATCTCGAGTGTGCTTTATTAAAAAAAAGCAGAGAGAGAGAGAGAGAGAAATCGATTCGTTTCACATTGACTTTACGTTTTGACACACCAAAACGGCTTGTTTTTTCGAGACAAAAATTGTAGTATTTGTACTGTTAAATTGGCGCAACAACTGGGTGGGAGGGGGGTGCATTCGGGGTAAACCCCTCCACCCTTTCCCCAAAAAGCGAAATGCACTGGTAAAGTCTAGAAGTGAAAAAAATATATATTAACACCGTTAAACCTAGACATTTTTCTCGCCAGATCCTCCTCCCCCCTCCTCCCTGCTCTCTTGCACACGCCAACTGCGAAATTGGTAGTTGATAAACGTACTAAAAACGGCCTGCTTTATTGACTGCAGGACGCAATCCTTCAAAAATGTTTTGCTCCATTGGTGTAGCTAGGAGAATACAATGACGGGCAAATCCCCCCCCCCCCTCGTCCGTTTTTTTCGGAAAAAAAAATATTGCATTATCTGAGTTTCATATCTGTTCATGTTAGTTTAGCAAGCGACATGTATGCGTGTCGCGTGTGAGATGCAGTAACTGTAAACTCTCAGTACCATTCATTTTAAACTTTTTTTTCTTGGCGTGTGCAAGCGTGTTTTATGTCCGCATATGTCTTATTTACACCCACTCTTTCTGTGGATATCGCTGAAATTGGCTTTCATTATGTCCCAACCCTTCGGATTGGGGCCTATAGGTTTGGGCTGTCCGTCCGTCCGTCATCGCTTAATACCCCTATGAATTTGGGAGACGGTTGGGGCCTGCTTGTGTTTCACAAATATTACTTGTTTCTCATTATTTGATGCCCTTAAACTTGAGTGTGCTGTGGCCACTAAATTCTCCCAAATTCGCTTGGTTACGCCGTGTAGAGGCAGGTTCTTGAGTGATGCCATTTGATATTTTTCTGGGGTGTACAAGCGTGTGTAATGTGCGTAGAAGTCTAATATACACTCAGTCTTTCCGTCAATATCACTTAAACTGAGTTTCGTTTCTCACTGCTTGGTGACCTTAATCTTGTGCTGTCTTTTTTTTTTTTCAAATTCGACTTATTTCACTTGGACTGAAACTAATACTTCAAAAGTGCATTTTTGTATTAACGCAAATAGAGAGGGTGCGCGACTCCCCCACTCCTCCCTCCATTAGTGTAGCTAATGCTCAATTAGTGTAGCTAGTGGGAGACAATGACGTGCAAACCTCCCCGTCCCTTTATCCAAAAAAATATCGCTTTAACTGAGTTTCACTATCTCACTGTCCTTAATCTTGAGTTGCTTTATTTAAAAAAAAAAAAAAAAAGAGAGAGAGAGAGAGAGAGAGAGAGAGAGAGAGAGAGAGAAATCGATTCGTTTCACGTTGACTTTACGTTTTGGCAGATCAAAACGGCTTTTTTTTTTTAGCCAACAATTGTAGTATTTGTACTGTTAAATTGGTGCAACAACGGGGTTGGTTGCATTTGGGGAAAACCCCACCCTTTCCCCAAAAAAGCGAAATGCACTGGTAAAGTCTAGAAGTGAAAAAAAATTTTGACGGCCAGATCCCCCTCACCCTTCCTCCGCCTCTCTTGTACACGCCAACTGCGAAATTGACAGTTGATAAACACACCGAAACGACTATTCGTAGTTGATTTGCTTGCATCTGTCAGCGGGCTAAAGCGAGAGATTCTCACGCACATGTGAAAGGCTGATTGTGTATTATTGTGCGCTGTTTTATTTGTTTGAGCACTACTTTTAAGATTGGCTTGCCTTTTTACTATTTACACGCGAAAAATGTCATATTTATCTTCCATATATGCTTCTCAGATCCCCCCCCCTCTCCATCCAGGCCCCCGTCCTCCTTCGGAATTGCCAATTCAAACACGTATCAGAAGCTCTATTTCGCAGTAGATTTGCTTTGATCTTTGAACGGGCTAAAAGCTCGAGGTTCCCACGCTCATGACAGGCTGACTGTATATTATTGAGCGCTGTTTTAATTGTGTGTGCACTACTTTTATGATTGACTTGCCTTGTTACTGTTTGCGCGCGAAATAATCCGTTATTTTGTCAAGGTTTTTCTGCCATTAAAATGCTTGTTTGGTGATATTTTTTAGTTTGTGTTAGTTTATAAAAAATATTGTAAGGTTTGGAATGAAATTATCTGCGAAACACTACACTGTGTACATGAAGTTGAATGTTTTTTTTTTACTCAGTATGCAAATTAACCTGTCACGAGGTGTATGCGCGCGGCTTTGTTCTTGGTGGCGTCACTTTCAATGCAGAAAGCTTCCAGGTTACATGTGGATAATTTTTGAAAAATTAAAAGTGGATACAAAGTTAATAAGGATACACCTGAAAGGTAAATACACAAATGTTAAAAGCGCGGTGATTTTGTGAATCACGAGAAAATGTTGTTTTAGCGTGTTTGGTGTGTTTTGTGGCACTTTTTTGTGTAAGATACTGCTGTAAAAATACAGGCTTGATTGTGAGGACGGCACATTCTGAGCTAACATATCTTTTTATTTTACGGATTTATGTGTCTAGAAATGTTCGCTCAGAAAATTGTTGCTCAGTTTCGCTTGAAAATGCTGTCGATGTTGTCTTTTCTTGGATTTCTTGGTTTACAATTTTTTGTAAGTGGCCACTGCTGGAAACTAGCTTCTTTTGGTCCGGGTCCTTGGGACCTAGGACTTTGAAAAAGGGTCCAAAGCTATTTAGGGAGGATCCGAACCGTGTTAAGATAACATAGGGCGCAAGAAGACCTGATTTTTTGCGGCTGAGTCGGACTCTGGGTAGCCAAAAAGGAGGGTCTCTGATCCCCGTCAATTTCCAGCCCTGTTAATACGTACACAGACTTTTGCCAATTTTAAACCCCCTACCCTGAACGCAGTCCGGATGCTTTGTCTCCCCCTCCACCTTGAACGCTTAAAAGAATAAGCCAATACGCACTTAGACTTTTTCGGAAAAACTTTTGCGTTTCGGCTGAATTCAGGTGGGATTAGGATGTAATGATAGAAGAAAAAACGGCATGGATGATCTCTTAGAATGTAAAAAAAATAGGTCAATTTCGCGCAGTTATAGCTCATGCTGTCGGGTCATACCTAAGATTGAGATTCCTTCTTGCTACTCCGTGAGGGACTCCACGGTTAGAGAGATTTTGAATGCCCCATATCAGAATAATGTGGCAGGGGGCCCCGATATGGCCATAGCAGTAAAAAAAAAAAAGAAAGAAAAAGAAAATCACAATGCTACACCAAATGTATCCGGTCACTTGTCGGTTAGTTTCGCTAAGATTTATGGATTGTGTTGTCGTTATTTCAAATTCCCAATATATTCAGCTAATGATCATTCTCTTATTGCTTTCACAGATGCCGCGGAAAAAAGGGTGGATTAAAAAGACCAAGGTCCAAGAACAGTTCGTTGATCTGCAGCGCTACAGAACAGGTGACGTTGTGCTTCACATCTATAGAAGGAAGTGGTGGCCTGCACATGTGGAAGGCCGGGACCCTGACGGAAGTATAGAAGTCTCGTTTTGCGGTTTTGACTTTGCGTAAGTTCTTAAACTTTTTTTCTATTGCTTTCCTTTCCAGGTCGTGGACGTCCTGTACAACCAGTTTGATTTAGATTCCCTTTTGTTTTTGCGTGTTCTTGTGGAATGATGACGTCCTATTCGCAGAAATTATACTTTTGTAGAGTTGAAAGACCAGTGTATCGTAACATTTTTTTTTTTGCTCCTGTAATAACTGAAAAAAAAACTTGACAAGGACAGAAGTGACGTCCTTACAGCAGCTGAGAGTGATCCATGATTTCAAAACATTCTTTCATTTTTAGTCCGGAGAAAGTTTCCGATCCCAGGAAGCTCAAACCGTTTCCTATGGCTGTGGGAATTGGTAATATGTTATTAAGAAATGACAGATTTTTTCCTTCCCTGTGATTGGGTTAAATGTCGGTTTGCAAATCTCCGTTTTGCATGATAGTGCTTCATAAGTTTGCAGGTTCGATTATCTAGCCGGAAGCATCAGACTCAAAAGGACTTGTATTTTTCAGTATCTTAGATGAAATGCTGAATCCCTGTATTGCCAGTTGCACGTTCTCATTGCTAAACGAACTGTATATGCGAGATTATACTTGTTCGATTTTTTTCCTTCCCGGTGATTGGGTTAAATGTCTGTTTTGTCGTTTTATGGTTTGCAAATCCCCGTTTCCGTTGAGTTTTGCATGCTAATGCTTCATTAGTTTGCAGGTTCGATTATCTAACTGGAAGCATCAGACCCAAAAGGACTTGTATTTTTCAGTATTTTAGATGAAGTGCCGAATCCCTGTATTGCCAGTTGCACGTTCTCATTGCTAAACGGACTGTATATGCGAGATTGTACTTATTCGTATAACACCTATTTTTAAATTTTCTCTTCGGTATCTTGGAATGATAAAAAAGTATCGTTTTCCTTTACACACAGTGTGTTTTCGCATGGTTTTTGGGAATGATTTATGTGCGTCTAAACTTGTATGGAATGAAATGTGGAATGATTAAGTATTCCGTCATTTTTTTCTGCAGAAGAGGTGTGTAAAAACCCCGGGAAGGGATATATCAAGGCCTGGGCAGAAGCCGCAAAGAGGTTATGCCGCAGGGATCAGAGCCACTTGACCCATTTTGTGGGTGAAATTGTTGGGGGACCGGTTAAAGATAGTGATGACAGTTCGGATGTTAACCAAGCCTGTAGCCAGATTAAGAAAGCAGCGGAAAATATCCCTGCGTCGATTTCAGGTAATAACAGATGGACGAATATACAACATATATTTTGCTTGACGCGTATTTCTCGTTTCATTCGACATCTTTTTTTTTGTGTGGCTGTGGGTGTGATCCGAAGGGCAGTTTCGTTATTTTCCTGAACCGGAACTTGTAAGACTGGAGCGAAACGGACTGTTGTCAGAATTTTGAACATGCATGTCCTGTGCGGCTAAGCTTTAAATTGTTCAAGGATTAAATAAGGACGTCATAGTTTATGACTCGGCTGTTACATTAGAATGAAACATTGGCATTGGAAGAAATCACAGAGTTCAAATTAATTTTAAAACATGTGTTCATTTCGCTTGCACAGAATTTTCATACAATATCCCCGTTGCAGCGATCGAAAGCCATGAGACAGAAGTTACGGCCACCGTTGGGGAGGGGGTGGCGCAATCCGAAGAACGTAGTTCGGGCAGCGATTGCGTCATTCAAGGCGTTAAAACCATGTCAAAAGAGCTTTGTGAGAGACCAGTGAAAAGGGTAGAGTCGGCTAACACACATTCATCGCAGGGCGAGAAAGACACAAAACTCTCAGCGAATGCGGAATCGGCTGTTGAAGGGGCGTCGTCTGAGAAGTCGCTGGGTAAGTGATGCTTTTGCATTTATAAAGGGTAAGAATTGTTGCTGAGATGTGTCGGAAGGTGTATCGGGATATATGTAGCACTAGTGCAGATTTGGTCAAGCCAACCAGGTGCTGACGTTTCAAAGAATTCAAAACATTTTTCGTGCGTTGTGGTTGTCGGCGAAACGGACTGCTTATCGGTGCCCACTGCTAAGATTGTAAGAGTTTTGTACAGTTCAGCTTTGAATTGAAGATGAAATGTGAAGGTTATTCCTGGGCGCTTCATGGTCTTTTCAAATTTAGTTGCTGTTTTGACTTGATGTGAAGTTGTCAGTGTCTCTGTCGTACGAATTCAGTGATTTAGCGTTTGTAATACCAGTGTTATACTTTTTCAGAAAATGTCCCCGTTGCTGCAATCGGAAGCCGTGACACAGACGTTACGGTCACCGTTGGGGAGGGGGTGGCGCAATCCGAAGAACGTAGTTCGGACAGCGATTGCGTCATTACGGGCGTTGATATCATGTCAAAGGAGCTTTGTGAGAGATCGGTGAAAAGGGAAGAGGGGGCACACACACATTCATCGCAGGGCGAAAAAGACACAGCGAATGCGGAATCGGCTGTTCAAGGGGCGTCTTATGAGAAGTCGCTGGGTAAGTGATGCTTTTGCATTTATAAAGGGTAAGAATTGTTGCTGAGGTGTGTCGGAAGGAGTATCCTGACATATGTAGCAGTAGTGCAGATTTGGTCAAGGGAATCGGGTGCTGGCATTTTAAAGAATTCAAAACTTTTTTCTTGCATTATGGTTGTCGGCGAAAAGGACTGCTTATCACTGCTGTGATTACGGAAGACCTGGGGGGGGGGGGCAATTACTGCTGCTATCCCATTTGGATTTTGCATGTGAAATCCTGCTTAGGCATTGCTTAAGCACTGCCTTAGCAGGATGTCACGTGCAAAATTCAAGTAGGGCAACAGCAGTAGTGGCCCTCCAGGTCTTCCGAATGTGATTGAAAGAGTTTTGTGAGTACAGCTTTGAATTGAAGATTGAATGTAAAGGTTATTCCTGGCCGCTACATGGTCTCTTTAAGCGTAGTTGGCATTTTGATTTCACGTGAAGTTGTCAGTCTCTGTCGTGCGAATCCGCAGTGGTTTAGAGTTTGCAAAACAAATGCAATCCAGGGTGTCCAGCTTTGATGTGCTGCTCATTTCGCTTATGTAGTTAGAATGTGATACATTTTCAGAAAATGTTCCCGTAGCAGCAAGGGGAAGGCGTGAGACAGAAGACAGGGACACTTTTGAATGTAGTCCGGGAAGCGATACCGTTATTACGGGCGTTGGTGCCCTTTTACAAAAGTTTGCTAGCAAGTCAAAGAAAGAGGGGGCAGCTACACATTTTAGTAACACAAAACTGGCTGAAGATGCGAAATTGGGTGCTACAGAGTCGTTTGAGGGCAAATTACTTGGTAAGTGTATTTTTTTTTAACTATTGAAGCATAAGATGTTCTGTTGCCCAGCTGTGTTTAAAGTGGTCACCTCGTGTGTTGCTTATTTTTGTTTTTAGGGTTTGCAACTGCAGCCCATTTCGCTGTTCCAAATAATTTTGTGTTTGCGCCCACGAAAAATGCTCGGAAAGAAACTAAAATATGACTTAAATTCAAAATCCTTTTAACTTTTTTAGGAGTGGTGAAACCTGTACCTCAACCAGTCAAGATCTTTGAGTTGTCCCACAAGACGGAAGGTACTTACACGGTCCAACCAGGGAATACCTACCTTGCAAATGTAATGGGTAAGTCGTATTTAGCTTTGTTATCAATTAAAATACAGCGCTTTTCGCCTTGCACTTTAATCAACAAGGTAACTCAGAGTTATTTATTGGCTTTGTTTCTTTCTCATTTTAGATGTGTTATCAAGTAAGTTGAACATAAAAAAAGTGTGCAGTGCATCTGGTTTCGCGTATATCACATAAATGCATTTACCATTTGCTTGTGTAACTCTCATGTCTGTCATTTTGTTTTGTTGTAGAAGCTGCCGGACTTGTTTGCAGGATGGTACAGAGGCCTGGAGGGGTAGATGCGGAGGTATTTGCGGGACAGGAAATTGCGACATGTGTTGTGAGGGATGTGGTAGAAGGACTGAAACCTGAAGGCATAACTTTTTCCCACATTGAACCCAGGTCTTCACTGCAAACAGTAGATACAAGTGCTATTTTGGGTAGGTTTTACGTATTTCATTTTTTTTTTAGCTGTATGCTTTAATACAATATAATACATTTTACGGTATGGTTGTAAACTGATGAGGACGTCAAGCAAGCGAAACCATCCAGGTTAAGTGCAAGTCTAAAACATAGCAATATCGCGTTTCGCATGTTGAGTGTGTTTTATATGGAAAAGATATTTAGAAATGCATTTTGTTTTTATTTCTTTTGTTTCAGCAGATGTCTTGGCCAAAGCAAGTGATGAGGGGGAGGGGCAGGAGCAAACTAGCCATGAACTTTGTCAGCCACAAGCTACAACAGCACAAGAGCAAAACTTTTTTCCAAATTTATCATTTTCTGAGATGTTGCGTGATGACGCCGAACCTGATCCTGAATTTCTAGAGCACTTGACGACCTGTAGTGCACCCGTAACATCTCGGCAGCGGCCTATTCCATCAACAGCTGTAAGGGAGGAGGACCTTATGCAAGAGCAACAGCACCATGTCTTGGAAAGGTTTTGCGCGCTGACAGAAGAAACAAAAGGTGGTAAGTAAAATAGTTTTTATGCGATGTCCATTTCGCTGGTATTGAGCATTTGTGCAGTGGTAAAGTGTAGTGGTCAGAAAAATATTAATACCGTTAAACGAAGACATTATTGCTGGCGAGACCGCCCCCACACCCAAACGGCTTGTTTCACAAAATCGCAGGACGTAATATTGGTGTTAGTAGGGAGCTATTGCTATCGGTCTGTCCGTTCGTCTGTCCGTAAATTTTTTTGTCTGGGCGATATCTCAAAAACTATTTATCGGAGCTTCACGAAACTTTACAGGAAGAAAGTATATATAGTGTAAATGTGCAAACACCCGTCCGCCGCTTCATCCGTTGCACCTTGTATGTTGTTTTTATCCGGGCGGTATTTCAAAAGAGTAACTGGACCATAGTGATGTAGCTGTTATTGGCTGAAGGCTCTGCATCTCCGATGCCTATGTTTATTATTATTCAAAATTCAGTTCGTTTCACTGCAACATGTCGATACACCAGAATGAAGAAAGTGTACTTGGTGTAATTAGGGAGCTATGATGGGTTGCAACCTTCCCTCTCCTCCCCTCACCCCGCCCCTTTCTCAAAGAAAAAAAAATAGATTGAACTCAGTTTCAGCGCTCACCTCTTGGTACCCTTAATCTGGAGTCTGCTGTGGTTTTTTTTCAAAATTCAGTTCGTTTCACTGCAATATGTTGATACACCAGAATCAAAAATGTGTACTTGGTGTAATTAGGGGGCTACGATGGGTTGCAACCTTCCCTCTCCCCCCCCCCCTCACCCCGCCCCTTTCTCAAAGAAAAAAAAATAGATTGAACTCAGTTTCAGCGCTCACCTCTTGGTACCCTTAATCTGGAGTCTGCTGTGGTTTTTTTTTTCAAAATTCAGTTCGTTTCACTGCAATATGTTGATACACCAGAATCAAAAATGTGTACTTGGTGTAATTAGGGGGCTACGATGGGTTGCAACCTTCCCTCTCCCCCCCCCTCACCCCGCCCCTTTCTCAAAGAAAAAAAAATAGATTGAACTCAGTTTCAGCGCTCACCTCTTGGTACCCTTAATCTGGAGTCTGCTGTGGTTTTTTTTTTCAAAATTCAGTTCGTTTCACTGCAATATGTTGATACACCGGAATCAAAAATGTGTACTTGGTGTAATTAGGGGGCTACGATGGGTTGCAACTTTCCCTTCCCCCCCCCGCTCACCCCGCCCCTTTCTCAAAGAAAAAAAAATAGATTGAACTCAGTTTCAGCGCTCACCTCTTGGTACCCTTAATCTGGAGTCTGCTGTGGTTTTTTTTTCAAAATTCAGTTCGTTTCACTGCAATATGTTGATACACCAGAATCAAAAATGTGTACTTGGTGTAATTAGGGGGCTATGGTGGGTTGCAACCTTCTCCCCCCCCCTCACCCCGCCCCTTTCTCAAAGAAAAAAAAAGATAGATTGAACTCAGTTTCAGCACTCGCCACTTGGTGCCCTAAATCTGGAGTCTGCTGTGGTTTTTTTTTTTTTAAAATTCGGTTCGTTTCACTGCGACATGTTGATACACAACAATGTTTATTTTTTAACCAAAAAGTGCGATATGAGGTTTAGCATTTGCAGTTAATGTTATTAACAAATTGAAGTAACCAGCTCATGATGCAAACATATGAGAGGGGGTTACATTCGCTGTGGTATGGTAGTATTTTGTCCTACTTGTGTAAAAATGACTTGCTTTGCATTTGCCATGATTTCTTTGTCTGAATTTCAGTGCTATTTTAGGTTAATATATTTATTGCAGAGGCGGGAAAAGATTGTGATCCTGAGGTGTTCGAGGTGTCCCTAAGAGAGGTCATTCCGTTAGAACCGAATGTTGAACAACACGTCTCAGATTCATCGGTATTAAGTTCTCCCGTACCAATGGCTCAGATAGAAAACAGTTCTCCCGTATCAGTGGCCCAGATAGAAAAGCCAAAGAGTTTCTCACTGCGAATTCGCCCTAAACAGAAAAGGCTACAGCCCCAGTCCGATGAAAGCTCTTCCGTCGATCGTGACCATGATTCAGACTACGTACCCACTCCAAAAAAGAAAAGGCTCTCAGGAAAAAAACATAAATTTAGTTCAAGTAGCAGTGATGAGGAGTCTGATGAAGCCCCTATCACATCAACTCCACGAAAGGCAGCGAAAGCAACGGTTCGCAGACCAGCAGTGAAAAGTAGCCAGAGATCAGGTGCAAAAGCAATAGTTCGCAGACCAGCAGTGAAAAGTAGCCAGAGATCAGGTGGCAAACACAGTCAATTGAAAGCCTCATCGGCGCCAGAGAAAGACAAAAGAGGGAGACAGAAATATCTTACAAAGTCGGAGTTACAGCCCAAGTCCGTCAGAAGCTCTGGCCACGCTCATGATGGTGATTCAGACTCCGTACCCACTGCGAAAAAGAAAAGGTTACCAGGAAAAAAACATACATTTACTACAAGTAGCAGTGAGTCTAATGAAACCCCTGTCACAACTCCAGGAAAAGCGGCGAAAGCAACGGTTCGCAGATCAGTGAAAAGTAGCGAGATCTCAGGCGACGAACACGGTCAGATGGAGGACCCATCGGTGCCTGTTGGAGAAAAAGACACAACAGAGGGACCGATGTTTAGTTCAAGTACCGACAGATCCGTATCTACGCCCGTCACATCGACCCCAATGAAATCACGTCGCAAGTCAGCGAAACGAACGGTTTCAACACCATCAGCTTTAAGAAGCGAAACCTCGGATACAGAACCAGCTACTGCAATTGAATCTTCAACGGTAGCAACTGCGGATAGTGATTTCGATCTACCAAGACTGGACCCAGCCAATAAAAAAAAGCATTGTTGTTTCTTCTGTCACAAATTGATTGCACGTGTAGCCGAACATTGCACAGGCGTCCATCGAAACGAAGACGAAATAAAAGTTATAAAAGAAATCAAAGACAAGCGTTGTCGTGCATTGGAATGGGATAGAATTTGAAAATTGGGAGATTATTGGTACAACAAACAGGCCAAAAAGAAAGGGTTGAAAGACTTAATTGTCAAATACCGAAACACCATGAGGAAGAGGGAGAGAGCGACTGAAGAAAAAGAGTACCTGTTGTGTCCATACTGCAAGGCAATGATAACGAAAGAAAACTTCGCACGTCATCAAAGGAGGGAATGTAAGCAAAATGCAGATCGACGGGAAAAAGGAGAGAAAATTGATACGCCCGAAAAAACTACGCGAAAACGACTTGTTCCTGAGGCAAGAGCTAAAATGATGCAAGTGGACACCAAGTCTGAATCTGTTAAAAAGGCTTTGGCACGCATGCACCCGTGTCATACGACGGAGATCATAAAGAACGACAAGTTGCTGCTAGAGCTGATGGAATTTTTATCCGATAAACATGGTCATATGTCGAAGGCGCAAAGTATGATAACACAACCCGTCATAGCTTTGGCAAAGTTACTTAAGCTGTGTCGCGAGAAATATCCCGATGTTTTCGTAAGCAGTGAAGACCTAGTCCACCCTGGCCACTACAGGCTAATGGAGAGCGTTATTAAAATGTCCCAGGACGAAGGACCAGCATCACAAGAAGAATTCAGCCATCCATCGGCGGTTATGAGATTAGGAGGAACTCTAAGAACCCTTGCAACCGAATACGAGATGCATTGCCTACGAAATGGAGACTACTCGAAAAACAAGATTGCCTCTGTGTTCCATTCTGTGCTCGATCGTTATTACACATGTTTGTCCAGACGAGCTAACTTCCTGCTAAAGCGACGAAAATTTAACAAGAGAAAAATTCTGCCAATGTTTCAAGACATTGACAAGTTTTTCCAACACATATCGAACAGAATGAAGGTACTTCATACGAAACCGGCGAAAGAAGACATCTATAGGGAAGTCGTGGTGTATACCCTCGCACAGGTGATAATGTTCAACAGAAAACGCAGTGGTGAGGTCGAAAGGTTGCTATTGAAGGATTTAACTGACGGTCTGAAAATTTCATCAGAGCCAGATCCCGAATATCTAGCGGGAATGCAGGAATTCGAAAAGCAGTTGGCAAGCAAATTGATCAGGATTGAGTTCTTGGGGAAATGCTCTAGACGAATATCGGTGCTGTTAACAAACGATATGCACGAAAACATCAAGCTGCTGCTGAAGCTACGCGAAAAGTACGTCCACAAGAACTCGGTTTATGTCTTTGCACGTCCCGGAAATTATAACACACCGATGGAGGGGCACGTCGCGGTAAAAAAGGTAGCAGTGGAAGCAGGCCTTACCGACTTGAACATTTTTAATTCAACAAACATGCGAAAACACCTTGCAACGATGTCGCAAGTGTTAAACTTGCCGCACGTAGAGCAGGACTTTTTGGCAAATTTCATGGGTCACGACATAAGGGTTCATAGGGATTACTACAGATTACCGGTCGACATTGTCGAAAAGAGTAAAGTGGCACAGGTCCTCATTGCCATAAACAGTGGGAAGCCAAGGGAACCATACCAACAAACGGGCTACGAAGCGTTGCCGGATGTGGAAATTGGCGAGGTGACTGCACAGGGTGGACCAACGGAAAGTAGGTTTATGTTGCACTTTACGTGCAAAATGTACTTCAAAATTTGTAAGAAAATTTGAAAAGTATAGTTAGCTGACTTTGTAACAGGGAGATGTTAAAAAACCCAAAAAATGTTTTAAGATGTGTGTGTTTCAGTACGTTTATTTTCCTACTTTTTTCGACCCCGTTCCCATGTATGTTTTACAGCTGAGAAGATTTGAAGTAACACACAGTTCAGTTTGGCGCGAAAATGACGTGTATATGTAATTGGGAGTTAATTTGATACCCGTCTATGCTGTTCGCAGGTGATGTTGAAGAATCAGACGGAGAGGGAGAAGTGGACGTCATAAGAGAGACGGAGCAACGACTGCTGGGTAAGAAACCTATTAATCGGATTTCGCTTGAATTGTGCGTAAACAGTCAGGAGTAAAGTTGTGTAAGATGATAAAGGGGTGATATTTGTAATGACTATTTCATTAAACGTTTTTTTTTTATTATTTTTTTTTTAAACATTGTTCAGAATGTAATTATCATTTACAAGGCTGTACAAAACATGAGACAGTAGTAATAAAATGTGTGACCTTTGAATTTCGCAGGTTTTTGGTACTGCTGCAACTCCGCCAATGTTATTTATAACAAAGTGGCATTTTTTTATGTTTTTACAGGCGATCAAGCAACTCGTCCCCACTTCAGTGAAGTTGAAGTGGCTCTCATGAAGACCATATTCAAGAAAGAATTACACCACAGAGGTAGTCTTCCAACGTTAGATGAAGTGGAGGATCGAGTTCGAGACGAGGAAATGTTACTGGGTCGTTCTGTGAGAGAAATCTTCAATTTCCTGAAAGCGCAGAAGAAAAAAAGTACCAAAGCAAAAAAACAACAAACAGCAGCTCCTTCCGCTCCTGCTCCACCGACCGCTGATGCTTCAGACGATAGTTCAGGTACAAGCATACAAGCAAAAATATTAAAGAAAGATGTACTTCACATTTCGCATGGAGTGAGAGACTAAGAAAATTTTAGTGTAGATGAATATTTAACATTGTTTTTAATTGTATGTTGTTGACCCTTCACTATGTATAATTAATTTCTCTTGCATATAAGCAAAAACATTGCATTTAGACGTGTTCATTTATGTTTTTCTTTCAGACGAGGTGGAATATGAAATTCCTTTGCCTGTCACCTCAGTATCATCACTTATGAAAAAGAAACGGAAGAAATCCGGTCACAGCCGCAGGTCAGAGAGTCCCAAGAAAACTAAAGGTAGGATTTAACAGAAAGCATTCGGTTCACATAAATTTTAGGTGGTACATTTCGCGTGGTTCTGTTAATAGCGTTGCGAAAACTATATTGAATGTAACGTGTGCTTTCGCAAGAATTGACAGTTCATTGCACTTACATTTTATAATCTCGCCTTATCTTTTGCAATGCTCGACACTTAATGTAAACTCACAAATTTATTTTGCTAGATACACATGTTTTACACTTGTGCAAATTATTTTACAGGTTCGAGTAGGCCGTGGACAACAGAGGAAAAAGAGGCGGTGCATAAACATTTCCAAGGCCACATTGACCGATACAAGCCGCCAACGATGAAAGAAATCAAGTCCTGCCTTTCAGAGGAAAGTGATATTTTAGGACACAGGAACAAAGTTCAGTTGCGGGCATACCTTTCAAATTTGTACAAGAGAAATAGAAAGGCGGAAGAAGCTTCAGATCCGTTTAAAAAATAAGAAAATATTTTGGGGACATTTCGCTGTGATATCATGTTTGTGGTATTCTGTTTTGGTTTACACAAGTGCGGGGAGTTTTCTTTTTAACTGTCAGTTCGAAAGTTCTCTGTTCGGAGTGACCAATTTCAAAGTTTATGAACGTTGTGAGATTGGGTAGTACGAGTAAATAATATGTGACAGAGTCTCAAAACTTGCAAATTTTGCTGATGTTTCTGTGAGTAAGAACATTTTGGTGTTCGCACATTTCGCATGGTTGTGTACGTACATTTGGCATGTCAATTCGAAAGCTTTAACTGTGTTAATTGCAGGCAACTTTTCTCACACCAAGTGTGACTTTGATACGTACAAAACCATGCGAAATGTGCGAACACCAAAATGTTCTAATTCACAAACATCGGCAAAATTTATTTTAATTTGTAAGGGAGGGGGGCTGTGCTGTGACGTTCAAGTCTTACCTTGGCACGGGGTTCGTGTGTGGGACTAACTGTGTAACTCGAGTGGGAAGGGAAAAATGTTGAAGACGCAAAGCGCACGGTAGCGGAGTAGAAAGGATAAATATACACTTCCTTCGTTGCTATTCATTGTATAACATGTTTTTTATGCTTATGTTTCTGTCGTTGCATTTTCTGGCGGTGAAACGTGATGTCTTCCATGGTGTTAGTAATGTCAGTGTTTTCATGGTAACACTGGACGTAGTGTTGTAAGTCGGCATCGGGGGCCATCGGTTGTGGCGTTATTACTTAAACTCGTGCGGTTGGTTTAAACAAAGCACTTGCTAGGTAGACAGGAAAAGGTGTATTGACAAACATACTCATTTAATATTGGGGGTGGGTGGGTGGGATTGGTGGTAGGGGATTGTCGATTTATCAAGAGCTTTCAAAAATTACGGGGCAGGTTTTTTCGTTTTCCAGTATTAAGTCAGGACACCTGTCTTTATGAAATCATGCTGTTTGACCCAGCGAGTATTTGTTTTAATTTGTTTTTAGTTTCGCTTTCAGAAAGCGTACTTGTTAGAAATGAAAGTAAGGGAGGGGGGCTGTGCGGTGACGTTCAAGTCTTACCTTGGCACGGGGTTCGTGTGTGGGACTAACTGTGTAACTCGAGTGGGAAGGGAAAAATGTTGAAGACGCAAAGCGCACGGTAGCGAAGTAGAAAGGATAAATATACACTTCCTTCGTTGCTATTCATTGTATAACATGTTTTTTATGCTTATGTTTCTGTCGTTGCATTTTCTGGCGGTGAAACGTGATGTCTTCCATGGTGTTAGTAATGTCAGTGTTTTCATGGTAACATGAAGCTTCAGATCCGTTTAAAAAAAAGACGCTATTTCGGGACCATTTCGCTGTGATGTCATGTTTGTGGTATTCCGTTTTGGTTTACACAAGTGGGGGGAGTTTTTTTTGTATCAGTTTTTCCATGCAGTTCACTGTTCTTATACGAAGTGACCGACTTCATATTTATGAACGTCACGGGTCTGGGTAGTACGGGCAATTTTCATATAACGGGGTCTCAAAACCTGCCAAATTTGCCGAGGTATTAAGAAGTGTTTTGGTTCGTACATTTCGCATGGTTATGTGCGGTCGCGTATCAGGTTTCAGAGTGTTATTTGTATTTGATTTTTCTCGTTTACAGTGACAAACTGTAAATTTATGAAAGTGGCGTTGATGGATAGTACGGATAAGTTTCATGTGACAGGGTCACAAAAGGTGCAAAGTTTGCCGATGTATTTAAAAAAGAAATACTTGCGTCGTAGATTTCGCGTGGTTGCACTGCATTTCGCATGGTTGTAGATGTGTGCGTACATTTCGCTTGTCAGTTCGAAAGCATTAGCTGTGTTATTTGCAGTTCACTGCTCCTATAAGAAGTGGCCGACTTTAAATTTATGAGCGTTGCGAGATGATGTAGTACGAGAAAATGATATGTGGCAGGGTCTCAAAACTTTACAAATTTTGCTGATGTTTCTGTGAGTAAGAACATTTTGGTGTTCGCACATTTCGCATGGTTGTGTACGTACATTTGGCATGTCAATTCGAAAGCTTTAACTGTGTTAATTGCAGGCAACTTTTCTCACACCAAGTGGCCGAATTAAGTACGTACAAAACCATGCGAAATGTGCGAACACCAAAATGTTCTAATTCATAGAAGCATCGGCAAAATTTTTGAAGTTTGAAACCCTGTTACATACATGGTTTTGGACGTACATTTAGCATGTGATATTTTAGGACACAGGGACAAAGTTCAGTTGCGGGCATACCTTTCAAATTTTCACAAGAAAAATAAAAAGGCGGATGAAGCTTCAAATCCGTTAAAAAAATAAACTGTTTTGGGGACATTTCGCGGTGATGTCATGTTCGTGGGATTCTGTTTTGGTTTACACAAGTGTGGGGAATTTTTTTTTTTTTTTTTTGTATCATTTTTTCCATGCAGTTCACTGTTCTTATACGAAGTGACCGACTTTTAATTTATGAACGTCACGGTTCTGGGTAGTACGGGCAATTTTCATGTAACGGGGTCTCAAAACCTGCCAAATTTGCCGAGGTATTAAGAAGTGTTTTTGTTTCGTACATTTCGCATGGTTATGTGCGTTCGCGTATCAAGTTTCAGTGTGTTATTTGCATTTGATTTTTCTTGTATAAAGTGACAGTCTGTAAATTTATGAAAGTGGCGGTGATGGGTAGTACGGATAAGTTTCATGTGACAGGTGACAAAAGCTGCCAAGTTTGCCTATGTATTTAAAAAAAATAAATACTTGCGTCGCAGATTTCGCGTGGTTGCATTACATTTCGCATGGTTGTGTATGAGCGTACATTTCGTTTGTCAGTTCGAAAGTTCTCTGTTCGGAGTGACCAATTTCAAAGTTTATGAACGTTACGAGATTGGGTAGTACGAGCAAAAGGTATGTGACAGAGCCTCAAAACTTGGAAATTTTGCCGATATTGCCGTGATTAAGAAAATTTCGGTGTTCGCACATTTCGCATGGTTGTGTGCGTACATTTCGCATGTCAGTTTGAAAGTTTTAATTGTGTTATTTGCAGTTCACTTTTCTCATACTAAGTCACCTACTTTAGTACGTACACAACCATGCAAAATGTGCGAACACCAAAATGTGCTTATTTACAGAAACATCGGCAAAATTGTCAAAAGTTTGAGACCGTGTCACATGCATGGTTGTTATACGTTCATTTCGCATGATTGTGTATAAACGTGCATTTCGCTTGTCAGTTTTACCTGTTATTTGCAGTTCACTGTTCTTATACGAAGTGACCGACTTTAAATTTATGAACGTCGCGAGAAGGGCGTACGCGCAAACGTGACATTGTCTCAAAACTTGGAAAATTTGCCGATGTTTCCGTGATTAAAAAATTTTGGTGTTCGCACATTTCGCATGATTTTGTACGTACATTTCGCATGTCAGTTTGAAAGTTTTAATTGTGTTATTTTCAGTTAATTTTTCTCATACGAAGTCACCGACATTAACTTTATGAACGTCACGAGAGGGGTAGTACACCCAAGTTGTGTTGCATTGTCTCTAAACTTGCAAATTTTGTGCATGGTTGTGTACGTACATTTCGCAAGTTAGTTTGAAAGTTTCTGCTGTGTATTTTGTTTTCTTTAGGAAGCTTTTATGTGGTTTATATCTCATTGCCTCACGTTTTTTTCGGCCTATCATTAAATTTTAAGTAGTGTACATAACACTGAGCTTGAAAATCAGATAGAGTTGGTTATTTACACAAGACGGTTATATCAGTGAAGGATTTTGTTGTATTATTTTTCCTGTATTTTGGTTATATTTTAAAAGAGTTTTGGTTTTAAACATTCATCTGTATAAATCTGTATTTTGTTTTTAAACAATTCATCTGTATAATATAAATCTATGTTTTTAAACATTCATCTGTTTTAATATCTTTTGTGCTGCTCTTCAATATTTTGTAAATCTTCAATTAATGTTAAATAGTTTATGTATAGAAATGAAAGAAAATAAATATTACATTGGGATTATGTAATAAATAAAATAAAAGGTGTAAATAAAAGAAAACAAACTCTACGCTTGTTTGGCTTTTATTTAGTGTTTCCCTAATACTCTTTTACAGAAAGCACGTGGCCTTTGTTTATAAACAAAATCGGTTTGTTTACATTTTTTACACAGTCTCGATTCACATCAAACTTATAGTTGCAGATATCAAAAAATGGTGTAAAATATGCAAATTATGTAAACAAAATATTCTGTTTCGCAGGGTTCATGCTTTGTTAAATTTCTCTTAATCTGTTGTCTTTTATATATTTTCGCTTTCGGAATTGAATGTAAAAAAAATCTACCGAGATTTTCATATACAACTTATGTCTGAAAAGTCCCTAATAACGAAGTTAGATTTTTGGCGTACATTTCGCGAGTTGGAGAAGAAATCGCGATTCGTCGTTTGTTTCCCGACATACCTGTATATGTGTGTATGTACGTGTGTAAACTTTTACTTAAAATGCTTCTTCTCCTTCAGTTTTGATCGGATTCCTCTCAAATTTTACACGAATGTTCTCTAGGTATACCTCTCTTTAAAAATTATTTTTTTTGGCGATCCGCCAAAAATTGGCCAAATGGGGGGCATTTCAAATTTTTCGGTTGTCAATTTTCAAAATGCTTCTTCTCCTTCAGTTTTGATCGGATTCCTCTCAAATTTTACACGAATATGCCCTAGGTTGACCTCTTTTGAAACATTACTCATTTTGGCGATTTGCCAAAAATTGGCCAAATGGGGGACATTTTTTGATTTTTTGGTGTCAAATTGTCAAATTGCTTCTTCTCGCACAATTTTATTCGGATTCCTTTTCAATTTTTGTTGGTTGTTCTCAAGATAGACCTCTCTTGAAAAATGACTTTTTTTGACGATCCGCCAGAAATTGGCCAAATGGGGGACATTTCTAATTTTGTGGTTGCTAATTTTCAAAATGCTTTTTCTCCCACAATTTTGGTCAGATTTTCTTCAAATTTTGCACGAATATTCCCTAGGTAGGCCTCTTTTGAAAAATTACTCATTTTGGCGATCCGCCAAAAATTGGCTAAATGGGGGACATTTTTTAAATTTTTTGGTGTCCAATTTTCAAATTGCTTCTTCTCCCACAGTTTTGATCCGATTCCTTTCCAATTTTGGATAGTTCTACCCTAGGTAGACTTCTCTTGAAAAATTACTCTTTTTGGCGAGACGCCAAAAATTGGCTAAATGGGGGACTTTTGTAATTTTGTGGTTGCCAATTTTCAAAATGCTTCTTCTCCCACAATTTTGATCAGATTATCTTCAAATTTTGCAAGAATATTCCTTAGGTAGGCCTCTTTTTAAAATTTACTCATTTTGGCGATTTGCCAAAAATTGGCCAAATGGGGGACATTTTTTAATTTTTTGTGTCAAATTGTCAAATTGCTTCTTCTCGCACAATTTTAATCGGATTCCTTTTCAATTTTGGATAGTTCTACCCTAGGTAGACTTCTCTTGAAAAATTACTCTTTTTGGCGAGACGCCAAAAATTGGCTAAATGGGGGACTTTTGTAATTTTGTGGTTGCCAATTTTCAAAATGCTTCTTCTCCCACAATTTTGATCAGATTATCTTCAAATTTTGCAAGAATATTCCTTAGGTAGGCCTCTTTTTAAAATTTACTCATTTTGGCGATTTGCCAAAAATTGGCCAAATGGGGGACATTTTTTAATTTTTTGTGTCAAATTGTCAAATTGCTTCTTCTCGCACAATTTTAATCGGATTCCTTTTCAATTTTTGTTGGTTGTTCTCTAGGAAGACCTCTCTTGAAAAATTACTTTTTTTGGCGATCCGCCAAAAATTGGCCAAATGGGGGACATTTGTAATTTTGTGGTTGCCAATTTTCAAAATGCTTCTTCTCCCACAATTTTGATAAGATTTTCTTCAAATTCTGCACGAATATTCCCTAGGTTAATCTCTTTTGAAAAATTACTCATTTTGGCGATCCGCCAAAAATTGGCCAAATGGGGGACATTTCTTAATTTTTTCGTGTCCAATTTTCAAATTGCTTCTTCTCCCACAATTTTGATCGGATTCTTTTCCAATTTTGGATAGTTTTTCCCTATGTAGACCTCTCTTGAAAGATTACTCTTTTTGGCGAGACGCCAAAAATTGGCTAAATGGGGGACATTTGTAATTTTGTGGTTGCCAATTTTCAAAATGCTTCTTCTCCCACAATTTTGATAAGATTTTCTTCAAATTTTGCAAGAATATTCCTTAGGTAGGCCTCTTTTTAAAATTTACTCATTTTGGCGATTTGCCAAAAATTGGCCAAATGGGGGACATTTTTTAATTTTTTGGTGTCAAATTGTCAAATTGCTTCTTCTCGCACAATTTTATTCGGATTCCTTTTCAATTTTTGTTGGTTGTTCTCAAGATAGACCTCTCTTGAAAAATTACTTTTTTTGGCGATCCGCCAAAAATTGGCCAAATGGGGGACATTTGTAATTTTGTGGTTGCTAATTTTCAAAATGCTTTTTCTCCCACAATTTTGGTCAGATTTTCTTCAAATTTTGCACGAATATTCCCTAGGTAGGCCACTTTTGAAAAATTACTCATTTGGCGATCCGCCAAAAAATTGGCTAAATGGGGGACATTTTTTAATTTTTTGGTGTCCAATTTTCAAATTGCTTCTTGTCCCACAATTTTGATCGGATTCCTTTCCAATTTTGGATAGTTCTTCCCTAGGTAGACCTCTCTTGAAAAATTACTCTTTTTGGCGAGACGCCAAAAATTGGCTAAATGGGGGACATTTGTAATTTTGTGGTTGCTAATTTTCAAAATGCTTTTTCTCCCACAATTTTGATCAGATTTTCTTCAAATTTTGCACGAATATTCCCTATGTAGACCTCTTTTGAAAAATTACTTATTATGGCGATTTGCCAAAAATTGGCCAAATGGGGGACATTTTTTAATTTTTTGGTGTCAAATTTTCAAATTGCTTCTTCTCCCACAATTTTGATCGGATTCTTTTCCAATGTTTGATAGTTGTTCTCAAGGTAGATCTCTCTTGAAAAGTTACTTTTTTTGGCAATCCGCCAAAAATTGGCCAAATGGGGGACATTTGTAATTTTGTGGTTTGCCAATTTGCAAAATGTTTCTTCTCCCACAATTTTGATAAGATTTTCACCAAATTTTGCACGAATATTCCCTAGGTAGACCTCTTTTGAGAAATTGCTCATTTTGGCGATCCGCCCAAAAATTGGCTAAATGGGGGACATTTGTTAATTTTTTTGTGTCAAATTTTCAAATTGCTTCTTCTCCCACAATTTTGATCGGATTCTTTTCCAGTTTAGAATACTTGTTCTCTAGGTAGACCTCTCTTGAAAAATTTCTCTTTTTGGCGATCCGCCAAAAATTGGCCAAATGGAGGACATTTGTAATTTTGTGGTTGCCTATTTTCAAAATGCTTCTTCTCCCACAATTTTGATCACATTTTCTTCAAATTTCGCACCAATATATCCTGGGTTGACCTCTTTTGAAAAATTACTCATTTTGGCGATCTGCCAAAAATTTTGCTAAATGGGGGACATTTTTTAAATTTTTTGGTGTCAAATTTTCAAATTGCTTCTTCTCCCACAAATTTGATCGCATTCTTTTCCAAATTTGGATACTTGTTCTCTAGGTAGACTTCTCCTGAAAAATTACTCTTTTTGGCGAGACGCCAAAAATTGGCCAAATGGGGGACATTTGTAATTTTGTGGTTGCCAATTTTCAAAATGCTTCTTCTCCCACAATTTTGATCACATTTTCTTACAAATTTTGCACCAATATATCCTGGGTTGACCTCTTTTGAAAGATTACTTGTTTTGGCGATCTGCCAAAAATTTGCTAAATGGGAGACATTTTGTCAAATTTTTTCAAATTTTCAAAATGCTTCTTCTCCCACAATTTTGATCGCATTCCTTTCCAATTTTGGATAGTTTTTCCCTATGTAGACCTCTCTTGAAAAATTACTCTTTTTGGCGAGACGCCAAAAATTGGCTAAATGGGGGACATTTGTGATTTTGTGGTTGCCAATTTTCAAAATGCTTCTTCTCCCACAATTTTGATAAGAATTTCTTCAAAATTTGCAAGAATATTCCTTAGGTAGGCCTCTTTTTAAAATTTACTCATTTTGGCGATTTGCCAAAAATTGGTCAAATGGGGGACATTTTTTGATTTTTTGGTGTCAAATTGCTTCTTCTCGCACAATTTTATTCGGATTCCTTTTCAATTTTTGTTGGTTGTTCTCAAGATAGACCTCTCTCGAAAAATTACTTTTTTTGGCGATCCGCCAAAAATTGGCCAAATGGGGGACATTTGTAATTTTGTGGTGCTAATTTTCAAAATGCTTTTTCTCCCACAATTTTGGTCAGATTTTCTTCAAATTTTGCACGAATATTCCCTAGGTACGCCTCTTTTGAAAAATTACTCATTTTGGCGATCCGCCAAAAAATTGGCTAAATGGGGGACATTTTTTAATTTTTTGGTGTCCAATTTTCAAATTGCTTCTTGTCCCACAATTTTGATCGGATTCCTTTCCAATTTTGGATAGTTCTTCCCTAGGTAGACCTCTCTTGAAAAATTACTCTTTTTGGCGAGACGCCAAAAATTGGCTAAATGGGGGACATTTGTAATTTTGTGGTTGCTAATTTTCAAAATGCTTTTTCTCCCACAATTTTGATAAGATTTTCTTCATATTTTGCACGAATATTCCCTATGTAGACCTCTTTTGAAAAATTACTTAATATGGCGATCCGCCAAAAATTGGCCAAATGGGGGACATTTTTTAATTTTTTGGTGTCAAATTTTCAAATTGCTTCTTCTCCCACAATTTTGATCGGACTCTTTTCCAGTTTAGGATACTTGTTCTCGAGGTAGACCTCTCTTGAAAAATTTCTCTTTTTGGCGATCCGCCAAAAATTGGCCAAATGGAGGACATTTGTAATTTTGTGGTTGCCAATTTTCAAAATGCTTCTTCCCCCCCAATTTTGATCACATTTTCTTCAAATTTTTCACCAATATATCCTGGGTTGACCTCTTTTGAAAAATTACTCGTTTTGGCGATCTGCCAAAAATTTGCTAAATGGGAGACATTTTTTAATTTTTTGGTGTCAAATTTTCAAATTGCTTCTTCTCCCACAATTTTGATCGGATTCCTTTCCAATTTTGGATAGTTCTTCCCTAGGTAGACCTCTCCTGAATAATTACTCTTTTTGGCGATCCGCCAAAAATTGGCCAAATGGGGGACATTTGTAATTTTGTGGTTGGCAATTTTCAAAATGTTTCTTCTCCCACAATTTTGATCAGATTTTCTTCAAATTTTGCACGAATACTCCCTAGCTAGGCCTCTTTTGAAAAATTACTCATTTTGGCGATGCGCCAAAATTTTTTTTATTTTTTCCCCTTATGAAAGAATTGAAAGACTGACTCCTCATCAGCCACAACTACACCGATCAAGTGAGCGAATATTTTATCCGTTCAGTTACGGCTTTTTTTGTAACCGCTGTCTGCGAATTTGATCATGATTTTGTCTGTGATTCTTGGATATATATTCTGTAGGTCACGGCTGGTCACCATGTCCCTGGACATGCTTGTTTTATTTTAATACTTTTTTAATTTTTTTTTTCGTTCAAAATACTATTTTTTCCTAATTAGATATATGTTTTTTTTCTGCTAGAATTTTTTCTCACTCTAGTCATAATCCTTGATAAGGCCATAATATTAACCGCACTTACACTGTATGTATATGTAATTTCCAACTTGTTTTGCAGCGCCTATTGTTAAAAACAATACATCTGTAGAAAAAGGGTATTTTTTCATGGAACTGAAACGTATTCTTCGTAAACGTAATCAATATCTTATCACACTGTAAAATATCCAGTATTCTAAATGATGTTAAGTAGTTTTTAGCCCAGCTTACGTTACACGTAAGCTGGGGTATTCCTATCGGTTTGCGGGTGGCGTTATTAGTTAGTTAGTTCGTTAGTTTTGGTGATCCGATGTATTTTTAGCCCAGCTTACGTTACACGTAAGCTGGGGTATTCCTATGGGTCTGCGGATGGCGTCCGTTAGTTAGTTAGTTCGCTGTAAACTTTGTTTCAAAATGCATCTCCTCCTACAATTTTGATCCGATGTCATTTATTTTTGGTGTGAGGCATCCCTAAGGGGTCGTGCATACGGCTTGTGCTTTTCTAGTCGATCGGGTGATTTTTTAATTTTTTGGAAATTTTTAAAGAAAAACATTTAAAATGTATCTCCTCCTACATTTTTGACCCGATGTCATTTATTTTTGGTACGAGGCACCCCTAAAGGGTTGTGCATACGCTTGTGCTTTTTTAGTCGATCAGACAATTTTTGTATTTTTGGGGATTTTTTTAAGCTAAAATTTTGAAAAAAATTCATCTGCTTCTACAATTTTGATTCGATATCATTTATTTTTGGTGTGAGGCATTCCTAAGCGGTCGTGCAAACGGCTTGTGCTTTTTTAGTCGATCGGGTGATTTTTGCATTTTTGGGGATTTTTTAAAGAAATTTTAAAATGTATCTCCTCCTACATTTTTGACTCGATGTCATTTATTTTTGGTATGAGGCACCCCTAAAGGGTCGTGCATACGGCTTGTGCTTTTTTAGTTTGTATTTTTGGGGATTTTTTTAAGCAAAAATTTCGAAAATAATTCAAAATGCAACTACCCCTACAATTTTGATTCGATGTCATTTATTTTTGGTGTCAGTGCATACAGCTTGTGCTTTTTAGTCGATCGGGCAATTTTTGTATTTTTAGGGAGTTTTTGAAGAAAAAAACTTAAAAATGCATTTCCCCCTACAGTTTTGAACCGATTTCTTTCTTTTTTTTTTTTTTTTGGTTTGAGGCATTCCTTAGGGGTTGAGCATACGACTTGCGATCCGACTATTTCTGTATTTTTTGGAATTTTTGAAGAAAAACTTCAAAATGCATTTCCTCCTACAGTTTTTATCAATTTCATTTATTTTTGCTATGAGGCATCCTTAGGTAGGTCTCGCATACGGCTTGTGCTATTTGACTCGACTTGGGAATTTTTGATTTCGGGGGGAATTTTTGATGAAAATACCTCAAAATGCATTTTCTGCTGCAGTTTTGATCAAACATCATTTATTTTGGGGCTGAGGCATGCTTAGGGTGTCGTGAATATGACCTGTCTTTTTCAGTCGATGAGAGAATTTTTGAAGAAAAAAATTCAAAATGCATTTCCTCCTACAGTTTTTATCAGATTTCATTTATTTTCGATATGAGCCGTCTCTAGGGGGTCATGCATACGGCTTGTGCTTTTTGAGTGAATTGGAAAACTTTTGAATTTTTTTCGGAATTTTTGAAAAAAAAAAATAAATGAATCTCCTCCTACAGCGCTTAAACGCAAGTTAAATGAACTTGCGCAGTAGTCAGATTTAACAACCGCACATCGACGCAAGTTAAAGAAACATTCGCAGTAGTCCAAATTAAGTACTCCGCATCAACGCAAGTTAAATAAATATGCGCACTGATCTGAAATGAGAACCACGCATCAACACAAGTTAAATAAACATAAGCAATGGCCTGAAATGCGAACCGCGCATCGACGGAAGTTAAAAAAAACGTGCGATCCGGTCCAACATAAGCACCGCACATCAACGCAAGTCAAACAAACATTTTTGTTTTGTTTTTTATTTATTTATTTACTTTTTTTACAAATAAAACAGGTAAACGCACACAAATATCTCTGGACAACAGAAAACGCCACATAATGAGCACCACAGCACTTATTCTTACCCAAATATACTACAGTCTCATTTATGCCATCATTTACAGACAATCACAAACCACATAAAACATTTAAAACGTCAGTCACAACATTTCCTCAAGTTTGAGTTAAGACGCTTTTACTTTCAGGATTCATCGCCGTTTTGTTCTAAATTTTCGCTTTGCCCAACTAGTTGCGGAAATTGGCGGTATTTGTTACTGAAATTTGCAGCAGACAAAAGCCTGCGATCTACGACTATTCTTTTTTAAGTATCTCGAAAATCATAACATCAACTGACTTGCGCTTTTTAGTCGATCCGACATTTCTGTATTTTGGGGGAATTTTTGAAGAAAAACTTCGAAATGCATTTCCTCCTACAGTTTTTATCCGATTTCATTTATGTTTGCTATGAGGCATCCTTAGGTAGGTCTCGCATACGGCTTGTGCTATTTGACTCGACTTGGGAATTTTTGATTTCGGGGGGAATTTTTGATGAAAATACCTCAAAATGCATTTTCTGCTGCAGTTTTGATCAAACATCATTTATTTTGGGGCTGAGGCATGCTTAGGGTGTCGTGAATATGGCCTATCTTTTTCAGTCGATCAGAGAATTTTTGAAGAAAAAAATTCAAAGTGCATTTCCTCCTACAGTTTTTATCAGATGTCATTTATTTTCGATATGAGCCGTCTCTAGGGGGTCTTGCATACGGCTTGTGCTTTTTGAGTGAATTGGAAAACTTTTGATTTTTTTTCGGAATTTTTGAAAAAAAATTAAATGAATCTCCTCCTACAGCGCATAAACGCAAGTTAAATGAACTTGCGCAGTAGTTAGATTTAACAACCGCACATCGACGCAAGTTAAATAAACATTCGCAGTAGTCCAAATTAAGTACTGCACATCGATACAAGTTAAATAAACATGCGCATTGGTCCGAAATGTAAACCGCGCATCGACGGAAGATAAATAAAGATGCGAACTGGTCTAAAATAAGCACCGCGCATCAACGCAAGTTAAATAAGTAGAGTTGGGTATCCGTCGTCTGTATGTACCTGTGTAAACGTTCACTTAAAATGTTTCTTCTCCTTCGGTTTTGATGGGATTCCTTTTAAATTTCTGTTTTCGATTAGATTACTTCTTTTGGTTATCCATCAAAAGCGGGCCAAATGAGAGGACATTTACAACTTTTTGGTAGCCAATTTTTAAACTGCTTCTTCTCTCACAATTTGAACGGATTGTTTTCAAATGTTGCATAAATGTTTACTAGGAAGGCCTCTCGTGAAAAATTACTTTTTGGGAGTGGAGGGGGAGGGGGGAATCGACCAAAAATTAACCGAATGGCGGAATTTTAAAATTTTTTAAATGCTTCTCCCACAATTTGGATAGGATTTCTTTTCAATTTTGTATGATTGTTCCCCGGATGGTTCTCTCTTGGAAATTTGCCTTTTTTTGTCGATTCGCCAAAGATTCGCTAAATAAGGCCAATTTTCTTCTCCCACAGTTTTGACCGGATTCCTTTATAAATTTGTACGAATGTCCAACAGCCAGGTTTAACAATATGACAATTTCTTTGGCAACCGCACAAGACTGTTCATACGTGATTTACTAGAGCTCGGCTGGTCACAATGTCCCTGGACATTCTTGTTATTATTTCTGTTATTACTGTTATTATTGTTGTTGTTGTTATTATTATTGTTATTATTAAGCTATGTGGGTACGCCAATCCCACAGTGCGGTTTGGTTCGGTATATTTCACACTGGGTTCGGTCCGGTCTTGTTTCGGTACGACTTTACAAACAATGTTAAAATATTGCCGAAACTGTATAATATTTGTAATTATCTAAATATTTTTATCACATGGCAGCCAACAGTGCCTTTTAGCTGTGTGATTTGAAACAAAAACATCAGTTTCTAATATTTCTAACGCTCAAATTGATAAATTAGAGACTATTTTTTTAAAATAAAGCGTCACTCATTCAACATTTTTTCGTGGCGAACCATTTAGCACATGTCTGCCCGAACCAAGAGACCTAGTAATGATTTTCTTAATCCTAAATTTATTTTGCTATCCGTAACAAGGTACTTATTTTTCAATAACAAATGTCCCTGAATTCTCTTTAGACATTTAAAAAGTCACAAAATCTCAAGTAACAATATACAGTCGGACCCACGTAATATGGACAGGGTTGTTATGAAGTTCACGTAATATGAAGTGGTTTACTTGGTCCCAATTAATCGACTTCATATTGCGCGAGTCCGATTGTACGTATTTTTTCACGTCACAGAATCTGCAATTCAGTTAAAGTATATCCTATAGCATTCAGTACAGTACAGTCTTGTCCTAACTTAAGTTTAAGTATATCAGCTAACTTAAGAGCATTTACAGAGTTTCTCAGTGATAACATCATAAACAAAAGGCCTGTACACATATTATAAGAAGCTTTAAATGTTGAATAACACTTAGGAAACATAGTGTCAAGTGATAACTTCTCAAAATTTACATGTTTTTCTTTAAAAAGAGCACCCTGTGAATATGCTGAGATTTTCAGTTGAGCTCGAAGCAGTACCTTAATTTATAGCTGCTCACTATCAGAGAAAAAAATTAAATAAAAAAACCGAAAATACCAGTTTTCCTTTTTCAGGTTTTTTAACCGAACCGAAAATTTTCAATTATTATTATTATTATTCTTGATGTTGCTTTGGAGGTTGGCCAAAATTGGCTGAAATAGAAGCGAAAATCCAAAAACAGTTCTTTAAAATCTTACTTCACACCAGAGAAATGGTCTTGCTGTCTGAAAATTTTGGTTAAGGATAGCGATTTTTAAAGATACCTGATTATTACTGTTTTTCGTAATAATTCGAAAAAAAATTGTGGAAAATTTTGGCGGAAAAACCAGTTCTTACTAGAGTCGGAGATAACGTAACCTAACTAATTCTTAAAATTGCCTATATATATATAAGTGATTCGCGGTAAAAGTTATTATCCACCGCCGTCCTGCCGGAGGCGGGGATATAAAAACGCACTGTGTCTGTTCGTCCGTCAGTCGCCAGTTTTGATATCTCCGGATCTAGTTCATATTTGGTATGTAACAGCCAAGATATCTAGATGTGCCTTTTGGGGGTATGGGTCGGGCCGAAGGCCATCTGAATCTGTATTTTGACTTAGAATCGCAAAATCCGGGTCTCAACGTGTACTTTGGTTTCCAGACGATATCTCCGAAACTAGATGGCGTATCCGGTTCATATTTGATATGCGTAAGAACCAAGACATCCAGATGTGCCTTTTGGGGGTTTTAATCGGATCGAAACCCCTCTGAATTAGGGCTTAGAATCCCAAAATTCGGATCTCAATGTGTACTTTGGTTTCCAGACGATATCTCCGAAAGTAGTGAGCGTATCCGGTTCATATTTGATATGCGTAACAACCAAGACATCTAGATGTGCCTTTTAGGGGTTTTGATCGGATCGAAACCCATCTGCATCTGCATTTGGACTTAGAATCCCAAAATTCAGATCTAAATGTGTACTTTGGTTTCCAGACAATATCTCCGAAACTAGGGAGCGGATCCGGTTTATATTTGATATGCGTATGAACATGGAAGCTAAAGTGTCTCGGGGCGTTGTATAACGTCGTTAATGAGAAGTAACTATTCCTGCATAGACTGTGTCTGTGAAGAAATATAGCCTTCAACAAAAATTTCTCGACTTTTTAATAACTTAATAAATTTTGAACTGTATTGGCTGTGATCAGAAACCCCAGCACCGTCAGAGGAGGAGAATCTCTTATTGATTCAGTTCTCGCTTTAAATGCTGCAGTTTTTCAGTTCTGCAGACTATCTGATGATGTCCTTATTGATGTTTTAAAAGAGAATGGTTGGTTTTTAAGCCCATAGTTGAATAAATGTTTATTTGATTTCACCGGTGGCTAGTTGCCCGGTGGCCAGTTTGACTGATGGCCACTTGTCCGGTGGGCAGTTTGACTGATGGACACTTGTCCGGTAGACATGGCCAGTTGTCCGGTGACCAGTTTGATTGATGGCCACTTGACGCGTTGGCAGTTTGACTGGTGGCCAGTTATCCTACACTTGGATTTTACCCACTTGGGACGAAACTTTACATCCCTGCGGAAGCCGCGTTGTAACTGTCATTCAACCACCTGACAATTAGTGCTTAATAACTGCTGGTAATTTCGTCGGGAAACAATGCTTACAGTGGTGGTGCTGCAGCAGCTGTGTGTGAATGGAGAGCACATCTTCATCCTGCCCATGGTTCCCAGCGCCCTCAGGCTGAGGGGGGACGATCCCATGTCGCTGACGTGTCGTGTGCAGTCTCAGCACAGGGGCCCTCTGCTGGTCCAGTGGTTTAAAGATGGGCAGGTAAAATCTGACATTGTTGCTGTACGTGGTCAGGTGCATCGATAAAAGTGCACGAGTGTCGGATCAGTGACGTGGTCAGGTCATCGATAAAAGTGCCCGAGTCTGTCAGATCAGTGACCTGGTCAGGTCATGGATGGAAGTGCACGAGTGTGTCAGATCAGTGACGTGATCAGGTCATCGATAAAAGTGCCCAAGTGTGTCAGATCAGTGACCTGGTCAGGTCATTGATAAAAGTGCACGAGTGTGTCAGATCAATGACGTGGTCAGGTCATCGATAAAAGTGGACGAGTGTGTCAGATCAGTGACCTGGTCAGGTCATTGATAAAAGTGCACGAGTGTCAGATCAATGACGTAGTCAGGTCATCGATTAAAGTGGACGAGTGTCAGATCAATGACGTGGTCAGGTCATCGATAAAAGTGCACGAGTTTGTCAGATCAGTAACGTGGTGAGGTCATCGATAAAAGTGCACGAGTGTGTCCGATCAGTGGCATGGTCAGGTCATCGATAAAAGTGCACGAGTGTGTCAGATCAGTAGCGTTAACGCTGTTGTATTGTAGGAGGGTTTTCAGAAATGTTGAGTTTAAACGAACAGTTTTGGGGGTATACGCCCCAACCCCGCCTCCTTTCCGGTACAACGTCTGTATGTGTACTGCATCCCCAGTGTAAACGAGGGATATAGTTATGAGCGTGTCTGTCTTTCTGTCTGCTGGAAAGACATGGTTTTGTCCGCGCAAGTTCTTAAAAACGGTTTAAGGCACGGTTTTGATTTTATATACAGTGAAAATGTATATATTGTAGATGTGCACCGTCGTGTTATTTTCAAATCAATAAAAAATTGACAGAATTACAAATTGTCAAAAATTGCCAAAAATTACGTTGGACTTAGCAATTGTGCGATGTTTTGTCCACACCATTTCAGATATAACCATTTATCGTAGTGACCTGCAACACTGCACAGTGACTATATATATATTGTAGATGTGTAACATCGTATTATTTTTGTTGAAATCCGTGAAAAATTGGCAAAATGACAACTTGTCTCTCTTGGTGTTGTCTGGAAAGTGATAGCCAAGACCAGCAAGAAGAACAGTTACTCTCTAAAGGTATTAGCGAACTACATTTACAGTTAAAATGTCCAGACTAAAGTGAATGGGTCAGTTTGGGACCGAGACAACTCATCCATTATAGAAGGTGTTCACTACTGGGAGGTCTTTTAGTAATTGAGGTTTTACTGTATATAATTTACATTACACGGGGGATCCTGTCTCACTGAGACTCAGTTCAGATAAAAATCCATGCAACTTATATCGTATAATCTACTAAAAATGCACGGAAAAGCTACTGTGCTTATATATATATATATATATATATATATATATATATATATATATATATATATATATATATATATATATATATTGTTGAAATCCGTGTTTTACTGTATATATATACACTAGAACCCCGCATATGGACACCCCTGAATTATGGGCAGCATTTTTCAGACTGTTTCAAAACGCCATAGAGTTCTGTTATATCTAGACCCCTCTATTGTGGACACCCCTCTATTCAGAATTAGGGACACTCTTTTACTAAGGTACAGTTACACATTTAAAACAACCCCTCTATTGTGGACAGTCAAATTGCTGTCCATATGTTGTACGTTGTGCAAACAACCCCTATCAGCTTCTTACTCGTTAGTGCTTGTTTTTTCGCTGTTGTTACCTGTGGGTTTTGAGTACATTATATTGAACACGGTGCATGTAAAGACAATAGGGCTTATTACAAAAGATGTGTGCTTAAGGGAGAAGCTTTATACTACTAAACCCTATTGGCATGTGCTCCGTCTTTTAAAATTCGTATACAAGAACAAGTAATTCATTGTCTTTATACTCAGTTAAGATGTTATACAAGTTGTTAAGTATGAATATCGGTGATGTGAAAAGAAAACGGAACGAACTTTCGCTGTCTGATAAAGTTAAAATAATCAAAGCTAGTGATGGAAAAAGTGTAAAAAATAGCCAAACATTTTAGTCGTAGTCGTCAGATAGAACAGGACCTCGAAATTAGGGACACCACGCCATTAGGGACAAAGTTCTTCAGTCAGTTTTTGTCCCTAATAGCAGGGTTTCAATATATATATATATATATATATATATATATATATATATATATATATATATATATATATATATATATGTGTGTGTGTGTGTGTGTACTTATTCCAGTGTGGGTGAATTTTCAGATGATACAGCCCGGTGGTGTCTATAGAGTAGACGCTGACCACACCTTGCACGTGCGGATAGCCACGGAGGAACAGATGGGCACGTACCAGTGCAGAGTCTCCGCTGAGGATATAGAAAAGTCTGGTCCCAAAATAACGGTCGCACTTAGGTGTGAGTACGCGTGTTGTTACGTGTTAATGTGAGAACTAGTCCACAGGGTACTTGCTTACGTGTGAGTACACGCGTTGTTACGTGCTAATGTGAGTTCTAGTGCGCAGGGTACTTTCTTACGTGAGTGCACGTGTTGTTACGTGCTAATGTGAGAACTAGTCCACAGGGTACTTGCTTACGAGTGAGTACACGTGGTGTTACGTGCAAATGTGAGAGCTAGTCCACAGGGTACTTGCTTACGTGTGCGTACACGCGTTGTTACGTGCTTGTGTGAGTTCTAGTCCACAGGGTACTTGCTTACGTGTGAGTACACGCGTTGTTACGTGCTAATGTGAGAACTAGTCAACAGAATACTTGCTTACCTGTGAATACACGTGTTCTTACGTGCTAATGTGAGAACTAGTCCACAGGGTACCTGCTTACGTGTGAGTACACGTGTTGTTACGTGCTAATGTGAGAACTAGTCCAAAGAGTACTTACTTACGTGTGAGTACACGTGTTGTTACGTCCTTATGTGAGAACTAGTCCACAGGGTACTTGGTTACGTGTGAGTACATGTGTTGTTATAAGAGCTAGTCCGCAGACTTCACACATTCAAGTATTTTGAGTGCAATGCTAACGGGAAAAAGCACAGCGATTAAAAACAAAGTAGAAATAAAGAACAGCACTCGATAGTCATTTCAACTCGGCTGTTTCTCTTGTAGATCCCTTCTTTTCGTCACCGTTACCTGCCACCACGTCATCAGTTTTGGGGAGTGACGTCATCTTGCGCTGCAGCGTCACTGAGTATCCCGAGACACAGCGGAAAGGCAGCTTGAACTGGGTCTACAATGGCGACAGGCCCATTCAGAACGAACACTGCGCCAGTAAACGGTAAGCGAGGAAAACAGGCGACCAGTTCCTGGTAAGCGATCGGTAAAAGGCCGAGGGTCAAAGGTCAAACAGTCACCTGCCATTAAAGGTTAGTAAACGATGAACAAGGGACTGAAAGTGATTAGCACGAATGGTCTTGTTTCAGTTACTCATAAAGGGCTGATTAGGGACGAGTGAGAGGCTGGTGGGTGATCAGGGCTCGTGGAGGGCTAGCGATCAGTGAGGGACTGGTGGGTGATCAGTGAGACGGTGGTGGGTAATCAGGGCTCGTGAGGGACAAGTGGAGAGCTATATAGTGATTAGTGGGAGGCTGGTGAGTGATCAGGGCTCGTGAAGGACAAGTGGAGGGCTATATAGTGGTTAGAAAGAGACTGGTGGGTGATCAGGGCTTGAAGGACAAGTTGAGGGCTATATAATGATCAGTGAGTGGCTGGTGGGTGATCAAGGCTCGTGAAGGACAAGTGGAGGGCTAGCGATCAGTGAGGGGTTGATGGGGGTGATCAGAGCTCGTGAAGGACAAGTGGTGGGTTAGCGATCAGTCAGAGGCTGGTGGGTGATCAGGACTCGTGAGGGACAAGTGGAGGGCTAGCGATCAGTGAGGGGCTGGTGGGTGGTCAGGACTCGTGAGGGACAAGTGGAGGGCTAGCGATGTATGTGGGGCTGGTGGGTGATCAGAGCTCGTGAAGGACAAGTGGAGGACTAGCGATCAGTGAGGGGCTGTTGGGTGATCAGGAATCGTGAGGGACAAGTGGAGTGCTAGCGATCAGTGAGGGCTGGTGGGTGATCAGGACTGCTTAGGGACAAGTGGAGGGGTAGCGATCTATGTGGTTCTGGTGGGTGATCAGAGCTCGTGAAGGACAAGTGGATTGCTAGCGATCAGTGAGAGGTTAGTGGGTGATCAGAGCTCGTGAAGGACAAGTTGAGGGTTAGCGATCAGTGAGAGGCTGGTGTGTGATCAGGACTCGTGAGGAACAAGTGGAGGGCTAGCGATCGGTGGCCTAGTGGTTAGAGTGTCCGCCTCGAGACTGGAAGATCGTGGGTTCAAACCCCGGTCGGGTCATACCTAAGACTTTAAAATTGGAATTCCTCCTTGCTACCCTGTGAGGCACTCCACATTCGAGGGTTAGAAGGAGGGCTGGAATGCCCCATTTCAGTAACATGTGGCAGGGGGATCCCGATATGACCATAGCAGTTGAAAGGGATCTAAAGAACAATACAAACAAACAAACAATCGTGAGGAACAAGTGGAGGGCTAGCGATCAGTGAGAGGCTGGTGGGTGATCAGGACTCGTGAGGGACAAGTGGAGGCTAGCGATCTATGTGGGGCTGGTGGGTGATCAGGACTCGTGAGGGACAAGTGGAGGGTTAGCGATCAGTGAGAGGCTGGTGGGTGATCAGGACTCGTGAGGGACAAGTGGAGGCTAGCGATCTATGTGGGGCTGGTGGGTGATCAGGACTCGTGAGGGACAAGTGGAGGGTTAGCGATCAGTGAGAGGCTGGTGAGTGATCAGGACTTGTAAGGGACAAGTGGAGGGCTAGCGATCAATGAGAGGCTGGTGGGTGGTCAGGACTCGTGAGGGACAAGTGGAGAGTTAGCGATCAGTTAGAGTCTGGTGGGTGATCAGGACTCGTGAGCGACAAGTGGAGGATTAGCGATCAGTGAGAGGCTGGTGGATGATCAGGACTCGTGAGGGACAAGTGGAGGGTTAGCGATCTATGTGGGGCTGGTGGGTGATCAGGACTCGTAAAGGACAAGTGGAGGGCTAGCGATCAGTGAGGGCTGGTGGGTGATCAGGGCTCGTGAAGGACAAGTGGAGGGCTGGTGGATGATCAGGACTCGTGAGGGACAAGTGGAGGGTTAGCGATCTATGTGGGGCTGGTGGGTGATCAGGACTCGTAAAGGACAAGTGGAGGGCTAGCGATCAGTGAGGGCTGGTGGGTGATCAGGATTCGTGAGGGACAAGTGGAGGTCTAGCGATCTATGTGGGGCTGGTGGGTGATTCGAGCTCGTGAAGGACAAGTGGAAGG
>OX457033.1:6855867-6878137 GCA_949752745.1 Protula sp. h YS-2021 | reverse complement strand
ATCGACATGTGAGTCTGGTCCGGAATAGACTCATGAGGCTCAGTCTATTCCGGAATAGACTCATGACGCTCAGTCTCATTAAAACATACAGAGAAAGACAGAAATTTGAATTCTTATTTTAAATGAAAGAGTGTTTAATTTATTTTTTTTCTGTTGGTTGGGGAGGGGGTGAGGCAAGGTTTAGATGGCGTGAGTTTTTTTCGTTTATGGTTTTTTTTTTTATTTGAGCTCTTCCGATACGTGATACAAGGTAAAGGGTACCAGCCCTTACGGGGTACATGATACAAGGTAAAGGGTACCAGTCCTTACGGGGTACATGATACAAGGTAAAGGGTACCAGCCCTTACGGGGTACATGATACAAGGTAAAGGGTACCAGCCCTTACGGGGTACATGATACAAGGTAAAGGGTACCAGTCCTTACGGGGTACATGATACAAGGTAAAGGGTACCAGTCCTAACGGGCTACATGATACAAGGTAAAGGGTACCAGTCCTCACGGGGTACATGATACAAGGTAAAGGGTACCAGTCCTTACGGGGTACATGATACAAGGTAAAGGGTACCAGCCCTTACGGGGTACATGATACAAGGTAAAGGGTACCAGTCCTTACGGGGTACATGATACAAGGTAAAGGGTACCAGCCCTTACGGGGTACATGATACAAGGTAAAGGGTACCAGTCCTTACGGGGTACATGATGCAAGGTAAAGGGTGCCAGCCCTTACGGGGTACATGATACAAGGTAAAGGGTACCAGCCCTTACGGGGTACATGATACAAGGTAAAGGGTACCAGCCCTTACGGGGTACATGATACAAGGTAAAGGGTACCAGCCCTTACGGGGTACATGATACAAGGTAAAGGGTACCAGCCCTTACGGGGTACATGATACAAGGTAAAGGGTACCAGTCCTTTCGGGGTACATGATACAAGGTAAAGGGTACCTGCCCTTACGGGGTACATGATACAAGGTAAAGGGTACCAGCCCTTACGGGGTACATGATACAAGGTAAAGGGTACCAGCCCTTACGGGGTACATGATACAAGGTAAAGGGTACCAGCCCTTACGGGGTACATGATACAAGGTAAAGGGTACCAGTCCTTACGGGGTACATGATACAAGGTAAAGGGTACCAGTCCTTACGGGGTACATGATACAAGGTAAAGGGTACCAGCCCTTACGGGGTACATGATACAAGGTAAAGGGTACCAGTCCTTACGGGGTACATGATACAAGGTAAAGGGTACCAGTCCTTACGGGGTACATGATGCAAGGTAAAGGGTACCTGCCCTTACGGGGTACATGATACAAGGTAAAGGGTACCAGCCCTTACGGGGTACATGATGCAAGGTAATGGGTACCAGCCCTTACGGGGTACATGATACAAGGTAAAGGGTACCAGTCCTTACGGGGTACATGATACAAGGTAAAGGGTACCAGCCCTTACGGGGTACATGATACAAGGTAAAGGGTACCAGTCCTTACGGGGTACATGATACAAGGTAAAGGGTACCAGTCCTTACGGGGTACATGATACAAGGTAAAGGGTACCAGTCCTTACGGGGTACATGATACAAGGTAAAGGGTACCAGCCCTTACGGGGTACATGATGCAAGGTAATGGGTACCAGCCCTTACGGGGTACATGATACAAGGTAAAGGGTACCAGTCCTTACGGGGTACATGATACAAGGTAAAGGGTACCAGCCCTTACGGGGTACATGATACAAGGTAAAGGGTACCAGTCCTTACGGGGTACATGATGCAAGGTAAAGGGTACCAGCCCTTACGGGGTACATGATACAAGGTAAAGGGTACCAGCCCTTACGGGGTACATGATACAAGGTAAAGGGTACCAGTCCTTACGGGGTACATGATGCAAGGTAAAGGGTACCAGTCCTTACGGGGTACATGATACAAGGTAATGGGTACCAGTCCTTACGGGGTACATGATGCAAGGTAAAGGGTACCAGTCCTTACGGGGTACATGATGCAAGGTAAAGGGTACCAGCCCTTACGGGGGTACATGATACAAGGTAAAGGGTACCAGCCCTTTCGGGGTACATGATACAAGGTAAAGGGTACCTGCCCTTACGGGGTACATGATACAAGGTAAAGGGTACCAGTTCTTACGGGGTACATGATACAAGGTAAAGGGTACCAGCCCTTACGGGGTACATGATACAAGGTAAAGGGTACCAGCCCTTACGGGGTACATGATACAAGGTAAAGGGTACCAGTCCTTACGGGGTACATGATGCAAGGTAAAGGGTACCAGCCCTTACGGGGTACATGATACAAGGTAAAGGGTACCAGCCCTTACGGGGTACATGATACAAGGTAAAGGGTACCAGTCCTTTCGGGGTACATGATACAAGGTAAAGGGTACCTGCCCTTACGGGGTACATGATACAAGGTAATGGGTACCAGCCCTTACGGGGTACATGATACAAGGTAAAGGGTACCAGTTCTTACGGGGTACATGATACAAGGTAAAGGGTACCAGCCCTTACGGGGTACATGATACAAGGTAAAGGGTACCAGCCCTTACGGGGTACATGATATAAGGTAATGGGTACTAGCCCTTACGGGGTACATGATACAAGGTAAAAGGTACCAGCCCTTATGGGGTACATGATACAAGGTAAAGGGTACCAGCCCTTACGGGGTACATGATACAAGGTAAAGGGTACCAGTCCTTACGGGGTACATGATACAAGTACAGACAAAAATGACAACAGTACTCACTGGATATATAATACTGCAGAGCCGCTCAAAAATGAAGACGGGCGATAATTGATCGCTCATTGGGTATCTCTTGATGGTTTCCACGCACACACCCCATAAACTCGGCACTCTCAGATTCTGTCCCTGAAAAACGCGCAAGCAAACCACGTTAGAATGACTAAACAAACGAACCATATGACTGGATGAACACCACGTGACTAAACTAACCAACCACATGACCGGACGATCACACCACGTGACTAAACTAACCAACCACATGACCGGACGAACTCACCACGTGACTAAACTAACCAATCACATGACCGGACCAACACACCACGTGGCTAAACTAACCAATCACATGACCGGGCCAACACACCACGTGACTAAAATAACCAACCACCGGACCAACACACCACGTGACTAAAATAACCAACCACATGACCGGACCAACACACCACGTGACTAAACTAACCAACCACATGACCGGACGAACTCACCGCGTTACCGAGAGGACAACATATGCGAAATTAAAGGAAACATTGACTTCACGATTCTCCACTATAAACCTTAGTTGTTTTCCAGAATATCCTTAACTAGAAGCGCATCATATTCAGCCAAAATAAATAAATACCGTAATTTTGGGTGTGCAACTTTTGCGATTAAACATTGATTTCACCTTTTGTTTTGTTTTCCTCGACTTGTACCACAGTATTTTTTTTATTTTATTTTTATTTTAGAAACATTTTTACAAAGCTGTAATTAAAACAGTCAGAGGGTAAAACGTCATGAGTCACCAAGACATGCACACCGAGCGCACTTGTCACAAAGCGGACTGGAGTGCTGACTCGAAGCACATCACAAGACATGTATTCTGAGTGCCCTTGTCACAAGGCGGACTGGGCTGCTGACTCGAAGCACATCACAAGACATGTATTCTGAGTGCCCTTGTCACCAAGGCGGACTGGGCTGCTGACTCGAAGCACATCACAAGACATGTATTCTGAGTGCCCTTGTCACAAGGCGGACTGGGCTGCTGACTCGAAGCACATCACAAGACATGTATTCTGAGTGCCCTCGTCATAAGGCGGACTGGGCTGCTGACTCAAAGTACATGTCAAGTCGCTTCCTTTGTAATGTCGCACGTACAGCCAGAAACCGGAGCAGCGTAATCCCTTGCATTGTCGGTCACTTCCTTATCGTTTGACGAAAGGGCTGCGGTTGTTTTAGCAGCAGAAAAGTCGCGTTTCGTACTTCGCATTATGGCCGTTGTTACCTTCTAAGGAACTGAACTTGTCATATAAATATCAAGGTTATTCGCTTGCGTTTCACTTAACAAACCAGAGAAACTTCAAGCACAGATGGTCTCTTGGGTGAGAAACGACGAGTGACTACGTCACGAGTTTGTGTCTCGCCAGGAAACCATCTGTGGGAGAAGTTTGTCAGTTTTAAACCATAGTTTCACTGAGATACTGAATGTGTTTCTTATAATAAATGCAAATCCGTAGACTGCAATGATGCGCCTCAGTGACCAGCTTAGGTCAACAGCGCATGCATATTTTATGATTTAATAAAAAGTGTCAGAATGAGAAACCCCTTCTGATGCCTTTTAACTTTTAGTTTTAAAGTTCAGACTAAAGGACAAATATTATAGCTGGCCAAACCCTACAGAAAACAACTTCCAGATCCCGATCTTGCTGTCACCAGGTCAACACACCGGAATTTGTATATATTAACGGGTATCAAACCATAGTTGTGACGTCACCCATTGTCTTTGCATGAGAATTCTCAGCCACGAAGCCCCTTCCGATGACGCCAATTTTTCATTTGCATAAACAACATCTTAAGGACTCAGAACAGTCTCTCTGTTCGTTCGATTGTGTGTCCGTTTTGAGTGTTCACAAGCTCGAAAAACCCTTTAATGCCCAAAATGAAAATGTATGTACTATCTGCAATTTCGTATACACTTGTGCAGTTATTTCTTTAGTTCTGCACACTCACATTAATGGCTCTGCAACAGACTCTTTATTTGGGCTTCGTTTATCGGGTCAAACATCACAGCTTTTTTACTCTGTTCATGATTTATAGAATTATTCATTGCAGCCCGTTATAACTAGGTTTTTCTTGCACTGAATTTTCAAAATGTTATATCTAATAAAAATAAATTCATTTCAGTCGCATTTATTGCGTAGAAGGTATATGTAGATCATGTTTTCTCTTGGTCTGTACCCCCCACCCCACCCCGATTCCTTCTCATATCGTATAAGTTACAGCCTTGCCAGCCTCCGTCCCGCTAACCCTCCATTGTCGCATTGTGTAGCAGGTATATGTGGGTCACGCTTCTCTTTGCTTTGTACCCCCCCCCTCCGACCCCTTCTCGCGTCGTCCTAGTGATGTTTGTTTGTTTGTATTGTTCTTTAGATCCCTTTCAACTGCTATGGTCATATCGGGATCCCCCTGCCACATTATACTGAAATGGGGCATTCCAGCCCTCCTTCTAACCCTTACATGTGGAGTGCCTCACAGGGTAGCAAGGAGGAGTTCCAATTTTAAAGTCTTAGGTATGACCCGACCGGGGTTTGAACCCACGATCTTCCAGTCTCGAGGCGGACACTCTAACCACTAGGCCACCGAGGCTGGTCCTAGTGATGTAGCAGGTATATGTGGGTCACGTTCTCTTTGCTTCGTACCCCCCCCCCCCTCCGACCCCTTCTCGCGTCGTCCTAGTGATGTAGCAGGTATATGTGGGTCACGTTCTCTTTGCTTTGTACCCCCCCTCCGACCCCTTCTCGCGTCGTCCTAGTGATGTAGCAGGTATATGTGGGTCACGTTCTCTTTGCTTTGTACCCCCCCCCCCTCCGACCCCTTCTCACGTCGTCCTAGAGATGTAGCAGGTATATGTGGGTCACGTTCTCTTTGCTTTGTACCCCCCCCCCCCTCCGACCCCTTCTCGCGTCGTCCTAGTGATGTAGCAGGTATATGTGGGTCACGTTCTCTTTGCTTTGTACCCCCCCCCCCCTCCGACCCCTTCTCGCGTCGTCCTAGTGATGTAGCAGGTATATGTGGGTCACGTTCTCTTTGCTTTGTACCCCACCCCCTCCGACCCCTTCTCGCGTCGTCCTAGTGATGTAGCAGGTATATGTGGGTCACGTTCTCTTTACTTTGTACCCCGCCCCTCCGATCCCTTCTCACGTCGCCCTAGTGATGTAGCAGGTATATGTGGGTCACGTTCTCTTTGTTTTGTACCCCCCCCCCCTCCGATCCCTTCTCACGTCGCCCTAGTGATGTAGCAGGTATATGTGGGTCACGTTCTCTTTACTTTGTACCCCGCCCCTCCGATCCCTTCTCACGTCGCCCTAGTGATGTAGCAGGTATATGTGGGTCACGTTCTCTTTGCTTTGTACCCCCCCCCCTCCGACCCCTTCTCACGTCGTCCTAGTGATGTAGCAGGTATATGTGGGTCACGTTCTCTTTACTTTGTACCCCGCCCCTCCGATCCCTTCTCACGTCGCCCTAGTGATGTAGCAGGTATATGTGGGTCACGTTCTCTTTGTTTTGTACCCCCCCCCCCTCCAATCCCTTCTCACGTCGCCCTAGTGATGTAGCAGGTATATGTGGGTCACGTTCTCTTTGATTTGTACCCCCCCCCCTCTTCTTACGTCGTCCTAGTGATGTAGCAGGTATATGTGGGTCACGTTCTCTTTGCTTTGTACCCCACCCCCTCCGACCCCTTCTCGCGTCGTCCTAGTGATGTAGCAGGTATATGTGGGTCACGTTCTCTTTGCTTTGTACCCCCGCCCCCTCCGACCCCTTCTCACGTCGACCTAGTGATGTAGCAGGTATATATGGGTCACGTTCTCTTTGCCTTGTACCCCCCCCCCCTCCGATCCCTTCTCACGTCGTCCTGGTGATGTAGCAGGTATATGTGGGTCACGTTCTCTTTGCTTTGTACCCCCCCCCTCCGATCCCTTCTCACGTCGTCCTAGTGATGTAGCAGGTATATGTGGGTCACGTTCTCTTTGCTTTGTACCCCCCCCCCCTCCGACCCCTTCTCGCGTCGTTCTGGTGATGCAGCAGGTATATGTGGGTCACGTTCTCTTTGCTTTGTACCCCCCCCCCCCCCTCCGACCCCTTCTCGCGTCGTTCTGGTGATGCAGCAGGTATATGTGGGTCACGTTCTCTTTGCTTTGTACCCCCCCCCCCACTCCGACCCCTTCTCACGTCGTCCTGGTGATACAGCAGGTATATGTGGGTCACGTTCCCTTTGCTTTGTACCCCCCCTCCGACCCCTTCTCACGTCGTCCTAGTGATGTAGCAGGTATATGTGGGTCACGTTCTCTTTGCTTCGTACCCCCCCCTCCGACCCCTTCTCGCGTCGTCCTAGTGATGTAGCAGGTATATGTGGGTCATGTTCTCTTTGCTTTGTACCCCCCCCCTCTTGTTACGTCGTCCTAGTGATGTAGCAGGTATATGTGGGTCACGTTCTCTTTACTTTGTACCCCCCCCCCCTCCGCGACCCCTTCTCGCGTCGTCCTAGTGATGTAGCAGGTATATGTGGGTCACGTTCTCTTTGCTTTGTACCCCCCCCCGACCCCTTCTCGCGTCGTCCTAGTGATGTAGCAGGTATATGTGGGTCACGTTCTCTTTGCTTTGTACCCCCCCCCCCCCTCCGACCCCTTCTCACGTCGTCCTGGTGATGTAGCAGGTATATGTGGGTCACGTTCTCTTTGCTTTGTACCCACCCCCCTCCGATCCCTTCTCACGCCGTCCTGGTGATGTAGCAGGTATATGTGGGTCACGTTCTCTTTGCTTTGTACACCCCCCACCCTCCGACCCCTTCTCACGTCGTCCTGGTGATGTAGCAGGTATATGTGGGTCACGTTCTCTTTGCTTTGTACCCCCCCCCACTCCGACCCCTTCTCGCGTCGTCCTAGTGATGTAGCAGGTATATGTGGGTCACGTTCTCTTTGCTTTGTACCCCCCCCCCCGACCCCTTCTCACGTCGTCCTAGTGATGTAGCAGGTATATGTGGGTCACGTTCTCTTTGCTTTGTACCCCCCCCCTCCGACCCCTTCTCACGTCGCCCTAGTGATGTAGCAGGTATATATGGATCACGTTCTCTTTGCCTTGTACCCCCCCCCCTCCGATCCCTTCTCACGTCGTCCTGGTGATGTAGCAGGTATATGTGGGTCACGTTCTCTTTGCTTTGTACCCCCCCCCCCTCCGATCCCTTCTCACGTCGTCCTAGTGATGTAGCAGGTATATGTGGGCCACGTTCTCTTTGCTTTGTACCCCCCCCCCTCCGACCCCTTCTCGCGTCGTCCTGGTGATGTAGCAGGTATATGTGGGTCACGTTCTCTTTGCTTTGTACCCCCCCCCCCCACTCCGACCCCTTCTCACGTCGTCCTGGTGATGTAGCAGGTATATGTGGGTCACGTTCTCTTTGCTTTGTACCCCCCCCCCCTCTTCTTACGTCGTCCTAGTGATGTAGCAGGTATATGTGGGTCACGTTCTCTTTGCTTTGTACCCCCCCCCCTCTTCTCACGTCGTCCTAGTGATGTAGCAGGTATATGTGGGTCACGTTCTCTTTGCTTTGCACCCTCCCCCCCCCTCTTCTCACGTCGTCCTGGTGATGTAGCAGGTATATGTGGCTCACGTTCTCTTTGCTTTGTACCCCACCCTCCGACCCCTTCTCACGTCGTCCTGGTGATGTAGCAGGTATATGTGGGTCACGTTCTCTTTGCTTTGTACCCCCCCCCCTCCGATCCCTTCTCACGTCGTCCTGGTGATGTAGCAGGTATATGTGGGTCACGTTCTCTTTGCTTTGTACCCCCCCCCACTCCGACCCCTTCTCGCGTCGTCCTAGTGATGTAGCAGGTATATGTGGGTCACGTTCTCTTTGCTTTGTACCCCCCCCCCCCTCCGACCCCTTCTCACGTCGTCCTAGTGATGTAGCAGGTACATGTGGGTCACGTTCTCTTTGCTTTGTACCCCACCCCTCCGACCCCTTCTCACGTCGCCCTAGTGATGTAGCAGGTATATGTGGGTCACGTTCTCTTTGCTTTGTACCCCCCCCCCCTCCGACCCCTTCTCGCGTCGTCCTAGTGATGTAGCAGGTATATGTGGGTCACTTTCTCTTTGCTTCGTACCCCCCCCTCCGACCCCTTCTCACGTCGTCCTAGTGATGTAGCAGGTATATGTGGGTCACGTTCTCTTTGCTTCGTACCCCCCCCCCTCCGACCCCTTCTCGCGTCGTCCTAGTGATGTAACAGGTATATGTGGGTCACGTTCTCTTTGCTTCGTACCCCCCCCCCTCCGACCCCTTCTCACGTCGTCCTAGTGATGTAGCAGGTATATGTGGGTCACGTTCTCTTTGCTTTCCCCCCCCCCCCTCCGACCCCTTCTCGCGTCGTCCTAGTGATGTAGCAGGTATATGTGGGTCACGTTCTCTTTGCTTTGTACCCCCCCCCCCCCTCTTCTTACGTCGTCCTAGTGATGTAGCAGGTATATGTGGGTCACGTTCTCTTTACTTTGTACCCCCTACCCCTCCGACCCCTTCTCGCGTCGTCCTAGTGATGTAGCAGGTATATGTGGGTCACGTTCTCTTTGCTTTGTACCCCCCCCCCCCGCTCTTCTTACGTCGTCCTGGTGATGTAGCAGGTATATGTGGATCACGTTCTCTTTGCTTTGTACCCCCCCCCCCCCCCCTCTTCTTACGTCGTCCTGGTGGTGTAGCAGGTATATGTGGGTCACGTTCTCTTTGCTTTGTACCCCCCACCCTCTTCTTACGTCGTCCTAGTGATGTAGCAGGTATATGTGGGTCACGTTCTCTTTGCTTTGTACCCCCCCCCCCCCCTCTTCTTACGTCGTCCTGGTGATGTAGCAGGTATATGTGGGTCACGTTCTCTTTGTTTTGTACCCCCCCCCCCCTCTTCTTACGTCGTCCTGGTGATGTAGCAGGTATATGTGGGTCACGTTCTCTTTGTTTTGTACCCCCCCCCCCCCCCTCCGACCCCTTCTCACGTCATCCTGGTGATGTAGGGTTACTCTTTGTTAGATCGTTCTGTTAGTGTTACACTTTGGCACCTTTGCGTTGTATCTTTAATTCTGTGCTAGTGACGCGATGGAAGCTTAAGTTTTAAAGCCACCTCGACTCCGACTGGGATCAACTTCTACACCTGAATTACGGTAGACAGAGAAGTCCACAGGCTGCAATGCGTTGTTCACCTTTCAGTCGGACAACACCGTGCTTTTTTTTCTGCGAAGAATTGCCTTTTGTATTTCATATTAAAAGAAATGTCGGAACGAAATTTTTTGGGTAGTGGGCGGGTGGGGGTGTATTATTTTGGTGAACCCTAAATAAGGCAATGTCAAAAGAAATAAACGTAACTGCTGAATCGCTTGACACAGTGCTAAAAGATGCGCATTCTGAAACCTTCAGCATGCGATGTCTGTGAGATCTGAGTCATGTACAATTTTCAATTTGCATTTTAAAAGCTGTAAATTCTTGTCAAAACCATAAAGCGACAGCCTGAGGCAGCAGCTTCAAATAACAACAGAAGAAACAATAACCACGGTGTAATAAAAGAAAACAACATTTTCTTCGTGAACAGTGTGCGAAATGAAGCCACCAGGCCAACTCGATCAATGTTGCGAAGGCCTGAACTGATCTGATATGGCACGAAAAATTCATTAATTAAGTTTTCAATCAATCAGTCAATCAATCAATAACACGTTAAGAGAAGCCACTAAAATATTTCATTCTGCTGCCTTCTTATCCGTGTTTTGCTTCAACTAGAAAACCTTCCGTCGGAACGCGGGATGCTCCGACAGCGGGTAAATCAGTCGGATGTCAACACGGATGCTCCGACAGCGGGTAAATAAGTCGAATGTCAACACGGGATGCTCCGACAGCGGGTAAATCACTCGGATGTCAACACGGATGCTCCGACAGCGGGTAAATCAGCCGGATGTCAACACGGATGCTCCGACAGCGGGTAAATCACTCGGATGTCAACACGGATGCTCCGACAGCGGGTAAATCACTCGGATGTCAACACGGATGCTCCGACAGCGGGTAAATCAGTCGGATGTCAACACGGATGCTCCGACAGCGGGTAAATCACTCGGATGTCAACACGGATGCTCCGACAGCGGGTAAATCACTCGGATGTCAACACGGATGCTCCGACAGCGGGTAAATCAGTCGAATGTCAACACGGGATGCTCCGACAGCGGGTAAATCACTCGGATGTTATATCAACCCTAGGTGATGGTGATAATTATTATACTATTAACGGTAAACGCAATAATAGAATTTAGAGTTCTAAGTATAGTAGTGACCACAATGTCAGCCGGTGTCACCCAAAACAATAACAACCAACCACGCGAGAAAATAGACCGCAGCGGCCACACTCTGATGACGCAGCAATTACGTAACTGTACAGGCGGGTTCTGCAGCACATTGGCGAGATGCAGTCCGCACGAGCTACGTCCCCATCGGGATATTTCTTACATGGAGCGCTGTCGGCTCCATTCACACGACGAATTGCGGATAGGCCTTGCAGCCTCAGGTGCCTATGATACACCCACCTAAATTTGCTGTTTGGAAATATTTTTTGCCTTGACACGTTTCTCTATTCATTTTGATTTTAGATTTGAATTCAATAGCAGTCTTTATCAGCCTTCAAAAAATCTGCTCAGCCCCAGAGGTCATCCATAATTACAATCACATCGAGTTCCATGATTTGATTGGAATCATTCACACCCACACATACGGCATTGCCGAAAGTACAAGTCCAGCGATGACCTTCAATGACCTTGTATCAGCTCCAGAGGTCATCCATAATTACAATCACATCGAGTTCCATGCTTTGATTGGAATCATTCACACCCACACATGCGGCACTGCTAAAAGAAAAAGTCCAGCGATGACCTTCAGTGACCTTGTATCAGCTCCAGAGGTCATCCATAATTACAATCACATCGAGTTCCATGCTTTGATTGGAATCATTCACACCCACACATGCGGCACTGCTAAAAGAAAAAGTCCAGCGATGACCTTCAGTGACCTTGTATCAGCACGAGAGATCATGAACACCCTAAATAAGTTTCATCAATGTCCATTCAGAGACTTCGGAACATTGTGTTCAGCATGAGGCGCGGACGGACAGACACTATGCCCTTCCTAACCTGGTCCTACCGCGCCATTTTCGCCATTAAATCGATACATTAATAAAATGAAAACCTTTAAATTTTGCGATGGCCAACCGGGCCATCTGGGTTGAATTTGAGATGATCCGAGCCAATTTGAGATGGCCTTGGCACATCGGGCCACCGTTAATTTCGCACATTGCACATTTTCACAAACTGTCTAATTCACATGGTCTCATGACAGCAGACAAACACTTGCAGATGATATTTTCAAGTTGAATTTGAAATAAAATTAAAGTTCTGTTATTGACAGATATAATTCATTCTGTGACGTAAGAAGAGGCGGATAAAAATTCCGGCAAGAAACGAGCAGAGAATGAAAAGTGAGACAACATGCGGCGGATCCAACGTGGATACGAGTGGCAAAGGTCGCCCTGGAAGCAATCAGCCCAGAACGCGGGACTTCACACCCACTGCCGGCTGGAAACACGTGACTGCATGCCTTGCCCTTCCTTTAATCATCCTGGCTGCGACAGGCACAATGCCATCGGGTTTCAACCCGTTTTCAGGCGATGTTGGTGAAAAACAGTCTTCACATAAAATACACGCGAATAATCACGTTTACTTCCTGCACGTCGCTAAAACGGGAGGGACTACTTTGTCAAGTGTTTTACGTCTACGAGCAATCAGAAATTCCCTCCTTTATCCAGTGCTGAAACAGATCACGTGGCCGCGCAAGGATTTTGAAAATTTTATTTTGAATAAACGCGAACTCATTGAAAATGGTGGGCATTATGACATCATGTTTGAACAAATGGTGTTTAATAAAACGGCGGTGAAAACCCTGATGCCTAGCAACACAAAATACGTCACAATGTTACGTCATCCTATGCAACACCTCAAATCCTACTTCAACTTTGTCAAAATGGGGCCCGCTTTGGGGATTCGAGCCTCTGACCCTGTGGACGTATTTCTCCAAAATCCTCCAAAATGGGATAAATTTAGAACCGTGAATGGAGTAAATGTGTCATTAACAAAGAATTATCAGTTCGTTTATTTTGGAAAAGATTTACAGGAGTATACAAACAAAAGTATGGTGAGCGATATTATGAGACAAATTGAACACGATTTTGATTTGGTGATGATACACGAATTTTATGATGAATCCCTGGTGTTGCTAAAACGCCTCCTGGGCTGGTCTTTGGACGATATCATTCATCTGAAAGTGCGTCAAAAGAATTACAGCTACAAGTATAAAACCTATTCCAAAGAACAACAGCGTAACTACAAACGGTGGAGTTCCATGGATTACCATCTCTACATGCATTTCCACAGAAAATTCTTACGTTGTCTTGAAGACAGAACTTTGTTAGAAGAAGCTGAAATGCTAAGAAGATTAAATGCTCAAACACAGTTGTTTTGTAAACAAGTTATTGACTCCTTATTTGACTACCGCTATGAGAGGACAAACAAGTCCGCCTTATTAGCAGTGCTCGAATCACAGTTGTCCTCTAGTCCGACTTTTACGGGGAAAGACTGCATCGTGCTTGCGTTGGACCCTGCACTTGTCGACAGAAAACAATGGCTACAATACCTAGGAACTGACCTGAAGCTCGGCAATATATCCGCGCGAAGAATGGAACTATTTGGGGACGAGGCTAACACGTTCCTGTACGATCGCCTACCCATTGAAATATTCCAGAAAGACAACGGTTTTGCCATGCCTCTCTTGTGGGGGCGTTTTCAAAAATGACAATTTTACGGGATAACTCGGTGAACTTCCCTTTTGCCACTCTTTGCCAACTGATGTCTTCTGCAATAATTTCGTTGGTTAATTCCCAGACAGTAACTTTTCATTGTTGACTTAAATATCAAACTGGATAGAGATTGCAGTCACTTGTGACCAAACCGTCAATTAAGCCATGCACCAAAGTGCATATGGTCTAATTTCGAGTCAGCATGAGTTACCAGTTGGTGGTCAATGATACCTTGTGTTAACTGAAAATCATTAAATCTGTGCTGTTCTGTCCGAGGACATAGTGAGAGCCATCAGGTACGAGATCACACCACAAAGGCTAACCCCGAGCGCATAGTGACAGCGATCAGTTACGATCAGCGAAATTTAATTTGCAGTCCCAAAATGACGGTCTCACTTCAGTGTTTCGGTGATTAGAAAATGACGGCCTTAGTTCATGGTTTCAGTAATCTGAGGCAGATCACTTAATGGCAAAATATACCAGAGGCTGGGGGTGGGGTGGGGTGGGGGGAGGGGGGGGGGGGGAAACAGTTTCAAATATCCTCTCTTTATAAATACGGTGTTTTTAATTTCTTAATTAATTTCTGATACGGCCAAGCATTCCACGAATTAATTATTGCGACTAATGTCCCACGGAATCGCCTGAAACAACGTAAGCGAATCTCATTGTATTTCATTGTATGGAAAGCACCAATAAAATAGACAGCAGACACTGAAAAACAATTACGCCACTCAGCCAAAGTCAGTCACACTTAGACACACACAGAGAGACACCCTCACACACATACACACACACACACAGAACGCACAAACATTATATGTCTCCTCTTGGTCGGGGCAGACATAAATATGTGAGGGGGTGGGGGCGAGAAGGCATAAATATGTGAGGGGGTGGGGGCGGGAAGACATAAATATGTGAGGGGGTGGGGGCGGGAAGACATAAATATGTGAGGCAGAGGGTGGGGGCAGACAACAGTTATGCCACTCGGCCAAAATCATTTTTAAAGAAGAGCCGCTTTTTATCTCGTACTTTCTGAAGCTACAAGAAAACTGCTCTGCAATAAGGCATTAAACTTGGTGAACACAAAACTGGCTGTTTTTGTCGTTTTTATTTATTTATTTATTTTATTATTTTTTTTTGAATTCACAAACTATTTCATAGAAGCTTTGACCTGAAATCATGTAACAGAATTCTTCATAGACGTTCTCATCCGGCCTTCAAGTTCCACGCACATATCACACATTCTAAGCATGTGGCGTTTGTTTTATTAACCTGTACACAGTTTGTTTGGTTCATATGCACACAACTCCATACATCTATGTTGTACTGTTACAGGAACTTAGTCAAACCTCAGCAGACACTCACGTATTTTGGGTCAACAAAAAGTATGAAGATGCGAAAATGTTGGCTTCAAGGTCAACATTTTGTTACTGCCAAATATCTTCAATTTGAGTGAAATACGTCATTATATGTTTTCTTACATGACTTATCTGCGATCTATCTATCTTATCTATTTTATCTATCTGATCTATTTTATCTATTGACTTAACCGAAGTTTCGATTACAAATAACTGCAATATCTAATGACTTCTGCGATCAAGTCAATATTGAAAATTATTAATTTGGTAATTAACCAATCATATTACAGCATTTACTCAAGTCACGTAACATTTAAGACTGATGAGCACGAGGCACCGGTCTTCCTATTCCACAGGTTTTGTGTCGTACGAAACACACATAACAAAGCAAGAATTGCCTTAATACACACATCTTTAGGTCACCAGTTCTCAAAAGGTCAGCATGAAGTAATGCTGGCCTTCTGGGAACTGTTGACCTACAATTCAACATTTTCATCGCTGACAACATGGCATCACTCAAAATAAGACAATATCATCTAAATTCCTTTCAGTTGGTGGGTCCAAACTTAAAAAAATACCAGTACTTTTAAAGCAGGTCATTTACATAGAAAGCGCATATATAGACGAGCGGCGATCACGCACTGCTGCTGGCAAGTGACCAAATGCCCCTGCCGTGCAATCAGACAGATAATTAGACAGAGAACGACCTGTCGGCGTGAACACTGAAACCAGAGCCTTGCCCAGAAACGAATTCAGAAACAAGAAAATACTTACGAAAAAACTAGATGTTAGCAAAATGATATAATTCTGGCAGAATACTTATTCTAAATTGCTGTTTTTGTGTAGGTGGATAAAGAAGGACACATGTCACCATGGTTACCGTAAGAAATGATAGTGAAACAAAACGAGCGAGTACAAGCGCACTAAAACACGTGACATCACTGGGCGTTGTGATTGGCTTGGTCGTTCTCGCAGTTAAGTGCACTGTACGAAGAACGCCGGACACGATCTCACGGAAAAACGCGAGGTACGAGCCACGTCATCAAAGGCTAGCCAATGACCACGTCTACTTTATACACATAGCTAAAACAGGCGGGACTACTTTGGAGAACATTTTGCGCCTTCGCGCATTTAAACATCACCTCCTCTATCCAGTGTTGACCCAATGCTCTTGGCCGCGGAGGGATTTCCATACCTTTATTTTGAATAAACGCGAACTCATTGAAAATGGTGGGCATTATGACATCATGTTTGAACAAATGGTATTTAATAAAACGGCGGTGAAAACCCTGATGCCCAGCAACACAAAATACGTCACAATGTTACGTCATCCTATGCAACACCTCAAATCCTACTTCAACTTTGTCAAAATGGGGCCCGCTTTGGGGATTCGAGCCTCTGACCCTGTGGATGTATTTCTCCGAAATCCTCCAAAATGGGATAAATTTAGAACAGTGAATGGAGTAAATGTGTCATTAACAAAGAATTATCAGTTCGTTTATTTTGGAAAAGATATACAGGAGTATACAAACAAAAGTATGGTGAGCGATATTACGAGACAAATTGAACACGATTTCGATCTGGTGATGATACACGAATTTTATGATGAATCCCTGGTGTTGCTAAAACGCCTACTGGGCTGGTCTTTGGACGATATCATTCATCTAAAAGTGCGTCAAAAGAATTACAGCTACAAGTATAAAACCTATTCCAAAGAACAACAGCGTAACTACAAACGGTGGAGTTCCATGGATTACCATCTCTACATGCATTTCCACAGAAAATTCTTACGTCACCTGGAAGACGAGACTTTGCAAGCGGAAGTGGAAATATTCCGAAGACTAAACACCAAAGTGCAGCTATTCTGCAGGAGGATAATCGACTCGCTCTTTGACTACCATTACGACACTATAAGCAAGGCACAACTCCTGGAACAACTACAGTCAAATGCGTCCACGAGGCTGAACCTCCAGGGGAAGGACTGTGTGGTGTTAGCGCTCGACCCGTCCCTGTTTGACAGGAAATTATGGTTAAAATATACAGGAGCTTCTGCTAAAAACGCCGATAAAAGGCTAAGTATATATGAAAACGAGACTAATACATTCATTTACGGCTTGCCCATTGAAATATTCGAGAAAAACAGCGGCTTCAATATGCCGCTTTTATGGGGTCGCTTTCAAAAATAGTTGTGTTTTAAAATACAAGAGCAGCAGTTGTTAGCGTCGTTTCTAATTCCGACAGATTAATAAATTTGCTGTAAATTATAAATAACAGGCCACTGTTCACTGAATATCAGGCTTTATTTTCGTCAACAGCTCAGCCAAGATCAAAAAACACACACAGAGAAAAATATAAGCAAATTAAAAAAAGTAGAATTTTTTCGGTCTTTCTGAAATTAACTGCATATGTGCACACAGTTGAACAATTTTGAGAAATTCTTTTTTTTTTTTGAAACATTCACGTAGGTAAGGATAAAACCGACCAAATCTATATAAACGTTCATTACTTATGTGGATAAAATCGACATAAAGTCTTTTGTGCCAAAAAAAATTGATTCACGTGAAGGCAAAATTTGCTGTCAATGCAGCGACAACAAACCCAAAAGGTTGAAATTTTGTCTTCTAATTAAGTAAACTCAACTTATTTGTTATCGGTAACCCACTGCCATCAAAACTGCATTTTTGGCGAACAGGAGAAACTCGTGTTTTCTACGTTGTTTTTTTTCTTTTCTACTGTTATAATTTCATGCTGTGAAATTTACTTCGAGTTGATCACTGGGAATTCCTGAGGATGGGTTAAATACGTTACAGGCATGCTGCCTGAGAAACACTGCAAAGGTTAGTGATAAAACCATAATTCTGTGATCCTTGGCCATGTATGATGGAGATTCAATAACACCGAGATACCCTTATGTCACTGCTGTGCTCTATGATCGAGATTGGGAAGAATGTGTCAAGCTGTGTTGGAAGAATGTGTCAAGCTGTGTTGGAAGAATGTGTCAAGCTGTGTTGGAAGAATGTGTCAAGCTGTGTTGGAAGAATGTGTCAAGCTGTGTGAGTCTTTGTCATGAGACGAAAATAAATAAATAAATAATAATCTTTATAAATTATCATTGCAATTGCTGCTGTGTTGTTATTACCACTTTCATTATTATTTATCAATTCAACAACAAAAGCAACAGCATTGTGGCACACGAAGCAATGTCACCCCCAGCTCTTACACCTGCTAGGTATTTGAGCTTTGACACCACACAAGAGGCGAAGCGCTCTTTCTGTGGTCTTGTTTCATGCCCGGAGGATTGTACCCCCCCCCCCCCCCCCCATTTAAGCCGTCAGGAATACTGACACACACTGTTCACTTCGCCTCGGGCTGACGACATTCGGCTATGAACCATTCGCTTTCTACACGCCGCCCCAGGTTACATCGCTAAACATGAGAAAGCATCATAAGCTATTTGCATAAAGTAGCATCTTCTGAAAGAAGATCTGTAGCGGTCCTCTGGCAGGACTGGGCTGGTGAGCACTCACATATTTCGAGGGGAAGGTACAGACTGCTCGTAAGGACTCGCCAGGCTGATATTGCTGCGGAGATAATGACTTCACGTGAAAGTCAAAAAGCCAGTACGTGACAACACCCACACGTGATAACCCCCCCCCCCCCCCCACACACACACACACAAGACAGCATCCACACTGACAGCACCACACCCACCCACGTGGCAGCCCCCCACGCGATAACACCCACATCCACCCTCCACACACACACGTGATAGTATCCACACGTGACACTTCCATCCCATACACACGCGTGACAGCACCTACACGTGGCAGCCCCCACCCACACGTCACACCCCCTACCCCATACACATACATACGTGACACCCCACATCCATACACACATACATGTCAGAGCAACCATACGTAACAGCAGCACCCCCCCCCCCCGCCCATACACACACATCAGACCACACATACTAACAGCAGCACCCCCCCCCCCATACACACACATCAGACCACACATACTAACAGCAGCAACCCCCCCCCCCCCATACACACACATCAGACCACACATACTAACAGCAGCAACCCCCCCCCCCCATACACACACATCAGACCACACATACTTACAGCAGCACCCCCCCCCCCATACACACATCAGACCACACATACTAACAGCAGCACCCCCGACATACACACATCAGACCACACATACTAACAGCAGCAACCCCCCCCCCCCCATACACACACATCAGACCACACATACTTACAGCAGCACCCCCCCCCCATACACACATCAGACCACACATACTAACAGCAGCACCCCCCCCCCCCATACACACATCAGACCACACATACTAACAGCAGCAACCCCCCCCCCCCATACACACACATCAGACCACACATACTCACAGCAGCAACCCCCCCCCATACACACACATCAGACCACACATACTTACAGCAGCACCCCCCCCCATACACACACATCAGACCACACATACTAACAGCAGCACCCCCGACATACACACATCAGACCACACATACTAACAGCAGCACCCCCCCGTACATACACATCAGACCACACATACTAACAGCAGCACCCCCGACATACACACATCAGACCACACATACTAACAGCAGCAACCCCCCCCCCCCCATACACACATCAGACCACACATACTAACAGCAGCACCCCCCCCCCCCCTCACCCATACATACACATCAGACCACACATACTAACAGCAGCACCCCCATACACACACATCAGACCACACATACTTACAACAGCACACCCCCCCCATACACACATCAGACCACGCATACTAACAGCACCCCCCCCATACACACACATCACACCACACATACTTACAGCAGCAACCCCCCCCCCCCCCCCATACACACTTCAGACCACACATACTCACAGCAGCACACCCACCCTCCACACACACGTAATAGTGTCCACACGTGACACTCCCACCCCTGCCCACACACAAGCGTACGTGACAGCACCCACAGGTGGCAGCCCCCCCCCCCCCATCCACACATGTTAGGCCCCACCCCTGCCCACACACAAGCGTACGTGACAGCACCCACAGGTGGCAGCCCCCCCCCCCATCCACACATGTTAGGCCCCACCCCTGCCCACACACAAGCGTACGTGACAGCACCCACATGTGGCAGTCCCTCCCACCCCCCCACCCCATCCACACATGTGGCAGTCCTCCCCCCCCCCCCACCACGCCCCCATCCACACATGTTAGGCCCCACACGACAGCTGCCCCTGACAGCTGCTTACCGGTGGTAATGTCCTCGAGCAGCTCCAGCAGCTGCTCCTGCGTGTCGTCTACGAGCTTGGTGCGCTGCACGACGAGTCGCCGCAACGATAAGTAGCCATTCAGCACGGCGCCAACCAGGCGCGACTTGTAGTGGCGCTTCACCGCCGCCTCCTGCACAAATAGCGCCATCAGCTCTGCAAACCGTCAAGTGCGCATTTGTTTTAAGCTTTTTATTTTAACATTGGTGGGGGGTTATACTGGCGCAGACAGAGGGGGTGTCCGTTAATGCCACGGGAAGTGAAAGATACGGGAAGTAAAGGGACACGGGGAGTGATGGGACACGGGAAGTGATGGGACACGGGAAGTGAAGGGACACGGGGAGTGAAGGGACACGGGGAGTGAAGGGACACGGGGAGTGAAGGGACACGGGGAGTGAAGGGACACGGGAAGTGATGGGCACGGGGAGTGATTGGACACGGGAAGTGAAGGGACACGGGGAGTGAAGGGACACGGGGAGTGAAGGGACACGGGAAGTGATGGGACACGGGGAGTGATGGGACACGGGGAGTGAAGGGATACGGGAAGTGAAGGGACACGGGAAGTGAAGGGACACGGGGAGTGAAGGGACACGGGAAGTGAAGGGACACGGGGAGTGAAGGGACACGGGGAGTGATGGGACACGGGGAGTGAAGGGACACGGGAAGTGATGGGCACGGGGAGTAATGGGACACGGGAAATGATGGGACACGGGGAGTGAAGGGACACGGGAAGTGATGGGCACGGGGAGTGAAGGGACACGGGAAGTGAAGGGACACGGGGAGTGAAGGGACACGGGGAGTGAAGGGACACGGGGAGTGAAGGGACACGGTAAGTGAAGGGACACGGGAAGTGAAGGGACACGGGAAGTGAAGGGACACGGGGAGTGAAGGGACACGGGAAGTGAAGGGACACGGGGAGTGAAGGGACACGGGGAGTGAAGGGACACGGGGAGTGAAGGGACACGGGAAGTGAAGGGACACGGGAAGTGATGGGACACGGGGAGTGAAGGGACACGGGGAGTGAAGGGACACGGGAAGTGATGGGACACTGGGAGTGAAGGGACACGGGGAGTGATGGGACACGGGGAGTGATGGGACACGGGAAGTAAAGGGACACGGGAAATGAAGGGACACGGGGAGTGAAGGGACACGGGAAGTGATGGGACACGGGGAGTGATGGGACACGGGAAGTGATGGGACACGGGGAGTGATGGGACACGGGGAGTGATGGGACACGGGAAGTGAAGGGACACGGGGAGTGATGGGACACGGGGAGTGATGGGACACGGGAAGTAAAGGGACACGGGGAGTGAAGGGACACAGTAAGTGATGGGACACGGGGAGTGAAGGGACACGGGGAGTGAAGGGACACGGGGAGTGAAGGGACGCGGGAAATGATGGGACACGGGGAGTGAAGGGACACGGGAAATGATGGGACACGGGGAGTGAAGGGACACGGGAAGTGAAGGGACACTGGGAGTGAAGGGACACGGGAAGTGATGGGACCCGGGAAGTAAAGGGACACGGGAAGTGAAGGGATACGGGAAATGATGGGACACGGGGAGTGAAGGGATGTTAAGGATACAGGAAATTTCGGGATGTAGACTATTAAAACTGCACAGTTGTATCAGTACGTGTAACCGCATACCAATCACTTCAAAGAATATGCGAGGACAATGTAACCAGATGTAGTGAGTCATTCCCAATATCGCGAATATTTACTGTTGAAGGTATTGACCCATAAGTTAACACTCGTAAATACGTCGTTCGAAGGCCCTAAAAACGCCTGATGTCAAGCAACTGTGATACACAGAGCGCAAACAATTCATTTGATTTATTAAAAACAAACCACTAAAAAAAAAAAAAAAAAAAAGAAAAAAAAAAAAAAAAAAAACCTACCTGTTAACGACTTGAGGGCGAATCCAAGTGACAGATCTGAGGTCAAGGTCGTCTCCTCCAGCTCC